>APFE030390483.1:56470-85943 GCA_000404065.3 Pinus taeda | reverse complement strand
CTCTCAGTATTATTTCCAACATAATGTAGGAGGATAGGAAGCATATTCATTCACTGATGGGTTCTCAGGGTACCGTCAGACCAAGATCATACCGGAGTATAGAAGTAAGACGACCTTCGCAACAGAGTGGGGATGCTTCTAGTATACTGTAATGCCTTTTGGTATGAAGAACGTGCCAGTGATGTTTTTGCGTGTAGTCATCGTGGCATTCAAGGACTTTATTCACAAGTTTCTGAAGGTATACTTTGACTCTTGGATGGTGTTTGGGCTGGTGAAGCACCATGTAGCTAGCCTACCATTGATGCTAGATACATGCTGGAGGTATCAGATCGGGCTCAATTTGAAGAAATTTTTTTCTATGTTCCTTTTGGAATATTGCTAGGCCATGTGGTATGCAAACAATGATTAATGATGGACCCAACTAAGATAACAGTTATAATTAATTTGGAGGCGTCAAGAAGTGTGAAACAGTTGCGCACAACGTTGGGGCATACGAGATACTATAGAAAGTTCATCAATAATTATGCCCAGATTACCGCACCGATGGAGAAGCTGCTAAAGAAGGATGCTACATTCTATTGGAATGAAGAATGTCAGCGGAGCCTGAATGTGTTAAAGGAAAATATGGTCACCACGTCAATCCTAGTCTTCCTGAATTGGAGAAAGGAATTTCATGAGCATGTGTATGCGTCATGTATTTCACTCCAAGCAGTACTAACACAGGCCGGTGAGGGAGAGTTAGATCATCCTATAGCATTTACAAGTAAGAAGTTGTCTAAAGCTGAGAAGAACTATTCAACAACATAATGCAAAGGTTTCTCTATGGTGTATGCACTCTAGAAGTTCAGACACTACTTGCTAGGCAGACACTTTAAGATGTATACAAACCATTCTATATTGAAGTACCTAGTTAACAAGCCTGTGTTGAGGGGAAAGATATGTAGATGGATGCTGCTATTTCAGGAATATGATATTGAAGCCATTGTGAAGCGAGGATGATTAAATGATAGTCTAGATCAGTTGTCGTGCATTGAAACAGAAGAGGAACCTACTAATTTGGAGGAAGGACTACCTGACACACAGCTCTTTATGGTGTGCATAGCTGACAATCACTTTGCATATATCATACACTTCCTGACAATGGGAACGGCTACAGTAGGGTATACTAGTCAATAAAAGAAGGAGATGGTGGTGCATGTGGAAGACTCTTTTTTCATTGCAAATCATTTATATAAAATGGGCTTGCATGAAATTCTGCGAGGTTATGTGCCTGAGTTTGAACGGAAAAACATCCTTGCTAAATCTCATGGAGGAGATGTAGGAGTACATTATGCAGGAAAAGCAACAATGAAAAATATTTTACGCGCTGGGTTGTGGTGGCCAACACTGCATAAGGATTCCAAGGCTTATTGTAAGGCATGTGATGCATGTTAGAGGATTGGAAAGCCATCACGGAGGGATGAGCTATCTCTGAATCTGAAAGTTTCATTATAGCCATTCAAGAAATGAGAAATTGATTTTGTAGGCTCGATTAAACCTCCAAGAAAGAATATAGGTGCGTGGTATATCATCACCGCGATGGAGTATTTGACTAGATGGGCAGAGGCACAACCTGTAAAGGATTGCATAGGGGAAACAGTAGTGAAGTTTCTCTTTGAATATTGTTGATTAGGTTTGGGAGCCCGCAGATTTTGATGAGTGATCATGGTACACATTTCCTTAATGAAATGATCAATGTGCTGACAAAGGAATTCTAAGTTTATCATTAGAAGAGCACACCATATCGCCCACAGTCTAATGGGACGGTTGAAGCAATTAATAAGATATTGGAGAATGCACTGAATTTTTTTTGCAATGTGCAGAGGAATGATTGAAACGTGCACGTACCTACGGTGCTATGGGCTTACAAAACTACTTGTAAGAAACTGACTGGACGGACACCCTTCAAGCTGATCTATGGTGTAGAAGCTGTGATGCCAATGGAGTATGTTGTACCTAGTCTACGCATAGCGTGTTCATAGGAATGGTGGATCGCGGAGCCCTGTAAGAGAGGCTCACGTAGCTAATAGAGCTTGAAGAAAATAGATTTTTGGTTGTATTCCATCAGCAAGTTCAGAAGGATAGCGAAAGGGCATGGCATGATTGACACATCAAACTGCATAAACTTAACGTGAACGATATGGTTTTATTATATGACAGTGAGTTTGATAAATTTCCAGGAAAATTTTAGATGCATTGGCTGGGGCCATATGTCATAAAAGAGATTACAGATGGTGGAGTGGTTCAGCTAGTGAAATTGAATGGAGATCCCTTTCCTTGAAAGGTAAATGGCAGTCGATTGAAGCCATACACCTGGATTCAGCTAGATGACTATATGATGGAAGCACAATCTTAGCACTCCAGGCAGCTGCAAGGAGGCTTGAGACTATAAAATACATTGCCTAGGATGTAGAGTTGCGCAACTAGGGGACTGTGTGGGATGGAAGAATGTCACAGCATCAGCAGAAGCGTAATGGGAGATGTGCTATGGAAGGAGAGACTACGTAGAGCAGCTAGAAAGGGATCGTTATGGTCACTATTCATGATTTTATAATGAGAAGACGACTAATAGGAGTGGGGGGTAGCATTTAAGGCTAAAATTAAGAGTGATATCTTTGAAAATATGCTGCCAATCTAGCATTTATGAGTAGATTTTGGGGGGAACGATCATATTTGAATTTGAATTTGCCTATAAATTACAGATGGTTGCCCAACGAAAAACACTTTGCATTTTGAGAGATTTTATGTCTTGCTATCGGTTGCGCATGAATCCTGTGGTTTTTTAGGATTTGGTGGCCAGTTCAGTGTTTGACAAGTTAGCTAAGGAAACCCATGAGATCCTTAATAGCCTCATGTCAGCACCCATGGAAACTGCTAGTGCTGGAGGATCTATGGCCTCTAAGGGATCTGCCCATGAGGTCATAAGTGTGGAGGTTCCCGCCGTGGTACCAAAATCACCAAGGTCACCTAGTTTGAAGCCCACGCCGATAGGAGAGGCTTCCAAGAAAAAGAATGATAAATGGAAGGTGACACAGCTGATGCACGAGTCACCAAGGATGTGTCAGAGAAAAGAGAAGCCCACCGCATAGGAGAAGGGAAAGGTGGTAAACCTAGAGGTCGATGAGGGCGTAGAGGACATTGATATTGAGGGAGTAGACACTATCTCAAAGTTGCTAGAATACATCCCTCCACACTAGGGAAAGGTAAAGGTCTTGAAGGACTCTGATGAGGGAAAGTATCTCCTTAACACACCCTTGCTACCAGAAAACATAACATTTGAAGGTCCGCACTTGGTGCATGTCCCACATCTGAAATTAGAGGATTGGGACTTGGTGGACACTAAGCAGTTCCCCCACCTAGCCATTAATAATTTAATGCAAAGAGTATTCTACAAGGACTTGGGTGTCACTGCACTGGAGTCGGTGAAGTGGATTTATGGGGTGGAAAAGGCATGATTACTGAATCTTCTATGGGTGTGGCATTACCACCATGCTCCCATAAATATGATAGTTATCAAACAGTTGTTGTGCCTGGTACACAACGGGTACCTGTGATTGGAAGAGCCAATACCTATAACTAATATGTTGATCCATAGGATCACCCTACTACCCCATTCAGGGTTGAATCCAGCCAAGGAATTTGGCAGAAAGATGGGAAAACGTGACCTTGCCGAAAGGATGAAGGATAACTTTAAGCTTGTCAAGAAGTCTTGTGGATATTCAATTTCAAGTATTACAGACCCCACGATGAAGGTGGCCACCGAGATCTGGGCTGGGAAAGTAATGAGGAAGTGTTGCGCAAATGAGGTGTTGGCACCAATTGTTTCATTAGTGGCCCAGTGAGAGGAGGGCGTACAATTCAAATGGTAGCACTACCTATGTAGCAAGTTCCTTGCGAACTCCAGGGAGGCACAGGACCACAACAAAACATTCCACTACTCATGGTTGTTGTTGTCGATTGTCTTGGTTGCATGGAATTGCCAAAGAGCAGCCACGAAGTATGTTAGACGAGTCCGGGAGAGTAAAATATTTTGGGTGTTGATTGAGTCAAGCATCTGCGCAGCCATCAACTGCAAGCCATGGCTATCACCAACTAGTTTTGAACAGTTGTCGGGATATGCAAAGTTCAAAGCAGATTTCCACTATATCTCCATCTGGGTGCACAAGGACACAAAACAGAAGTGGTATGATCTACCATTCCTCGTGACCGGTGATTCCATAGTAGCAGTCCTCGATCGTTGGCCAGCCAAGTGGCGTACATCATCGGATTTTTCTGCTGGGTCTAGTAAGCCTACAGGAAAGTAGAAGAAGGAAGAGGCACAGTTGAAAATTCAACAGTTGGCTGAAAATATAAAGAAGGAGGTTAGGAGAAGGCATGCACAAAAGAGGAACACACTGCGAAGGAATAGGAGGAAGCACATGATTTTGACATAAGTCAGAAATCCCCTTCACCACAGACAGAAGAAGAAGAGCGATCAGAGCAAGGTGGTACAAATCTTGAAAGCACTCCCTTCCATGTAAGTGGAATAGGGAGCAGAAGAAGGAAGGGTCATGCAAAAAGACCAAGGCCACTAAGTCGTCCCTAGACCCGATCACCTTGAAAGAGGGAAACTTAGATGACATTGGGGATAAGGTAAGGGACGCAACAATGGAACTTCTGTAGCAGTTTGAGTAGCAGTAGAAGCACGCCTTGGTTTCCATTCAGATAGGTCTACATGAGCTACAAATCCAAGCTACTCAACTGCAGGCAAGTGTAGGGAAGAGTTGCGCGGCATCGACTAGTTTGGTGCCGGGGACCACTGGAGCATCAGAGATGGATCTCTCTTTGGATGCTCAAGGCATCACATTGCCTAATGGAGCCCTAAGCACAGAGATAGATGCTGACAAGGCTGCCTTGAAGAATATTTGTCTCAACTTGGCCACGCTCGCAAGTGAATTCCTTCACATGCTGCAAGCAGGTGTGATCATTGAACTTCAGGGCCCGAGAGCAGCACGCGCTGAGCATGATCAGCGAGTAGAAGGTTAACAATGAATATTTTTTCATTGAGAAAACAGCGTTGATAGACACTTGGAAGAAGGTCCAGGAGAACAATGAGTGCACCGTAGCAGCGGTAGCAGAAGTGTGAATAACCGTTCTAGAACTATACATCCCCAAAGAGGTGCCTATGGAGGCCAAGATTCAAAATTTGGTTGCAAGTCTGCGCGATGCTCAAACCCAGATGGCCAAGGTTCATTTTTAGTTGAACCTCAAGATTACAGAGCTCTAGTGCAGGGCACAACCTTCAACTCTGCTAGAAGTAATATAACAGCGTGAGGCAGCTATCAAGAATGCACTCGCTATAGTTGATGTCACAATGGAAGAATGCACTTCACTCTTTGAGCAATCGTTGGAGGTCCTCACAAGTCTATAGGAAGTTCCAAACTTGTAGAGCTTGAATACTAAGGAAAGGGAATTACGACAGTAGTATGATGAAGCTACAACGACGATGCGCACCGTCACCATCACATAGAGATTGGCCAAGCTACAGGAGGCAAAGGAATTGAAATAATAGGTGGAAGTAGCGTAGTGAAAAGAGGAAGTCGTCAAGGCTATATTGGGGCCTTCGCTGGATGAGGCCTATGTGCTCTCTACCACCATTAGGGAGACGTTGGTCAGCCTGCAGACAAGACAACTGTTGGGAACGGGATCCCTCAAGGATAGTTTTGGGGCTAAAAACCCATGTTTTGATCAAATTTTGTAATAAAATTGTAAAGACTCTGCACTTTATGGTTGTGGAGCGCGAAGGTGTCATAAGTCGTAAAGTATTTTTCACCCTTAGTTTTGTAAAGAAAAGTTGGTTGTAAGAGATGTACTAATGGTCCACGGACCATGGAATCGTATAAAAAGAGCTAAGCTCTAAGTAGTTTTAGAGACACATAATGTAAGAGAGGCATAGCTTTGAAGTAGAAGTCTAATTTTTGGGTCATACCGTAGGTAGAGGCTCTGAAGCTAAGTGCACAGAAGCCTAGGGTAGAAGTCTGCAGCTAAGTGTGCGGACCCCTGTAGTTGTGTGCACAGGGTTGATAGAGTCTGTAACCCCTTGGAAGATATTAATAAACAAAATTATTCTGTAATTTCTAATTATTTGTTCCTATTAATGCATCTTGTCATTTTATGTATGAATTTCCTTTATAATTCTTATGTGATGTGTGAAAGTATATAATAATGTTGGATAACTAAATTCCATTAAGAATATCTATTTACCCAGTGCTAACTATGAGTATATAATAAGACAAGTAAGATTCTTAAGATAACTTGACAATCTGTGCAATACGCTGCCTTAGCAGCGTGAAAGTGTCTAGATCGAGGGTTAGGGTTGCGCGAAGGTCAATTGTACCTTTCACGGAGGTATTGAAGGATGGAATAGAGGGCTCTTCTGGCAAGCCCTAGAGCAAAGCGATCTGCATGAAGGAAAGAATAAGAAGAATAAACTGACATCACGACCATCTTAGGGTGTCTAAACCTGGTTCCAACATCCCCCCATACTGCTTCGGGTGAGACTTCAGTCTTCCATGGGCTGATGCCGAGAAGGCTAGTAGTGTAGGGATTTGTTTGGGTAATTAATGCTAAACCTAGGTCAGGCCCCCTCAAGCCAACAAATGGTTCCGTTACGAGGAGTGGAATTTGCATAAGAGATGTGTGATGTCATATCACTATAATCCAACTAAGAAAGAGATCAAAGACTGGTTGGATAGGAAGATCCATGAATTTGCGACGCAGGAGAAGAGAAACATGTTACTAACAAAGGAAAAATGGCTGGATAGGTACCTGTATATTGAGATCCACAAAATATTTTTATTCTCCTTTCCGGTTGAGATATACAAGTGGATTGCGAAGCTAGTAGATAGCCAAGGAAGGTGGAAACTTGACGGCCCTATTGTTTGAACCCCGGAGTTAGTACAAAAATTGGAAGCATCTGAGGACAAGATCACCCATGTTTTCGATCATTGGCTCAATCATGTCATGGGAAGATTTGTGACTAAATTCATAATTGACACCTCAGTCAGCTACAGCGAGGCGGAGCGGCGCTTTTTCAAAGGACTGCGAGGTAAGTACGTGAAATCTTTGAATACCTGGATCAAAATGCTATTGTGCGAAAAACTGGTTATGCAGCTACCTTGATGTTCAGAGCTACACAAAGTAGAAATACTTACAGGAATGAAGGAAAAAAGGGTCCTAAATATAGTCCATTGATTTCACCTCCGTGAGGTGACAACGAAGGGATAGTGGAGATTTCTCCGCAAAGTTCTATTTAGTCAATAAGACAAGGATTCCCACGAATACCACCTCTGCCCACACCACATCCAACTTCACCACCATCACCTGTGAATTCACCCGTACCACCTCCACCTCCACCGCAGTTTAGTATGGAAAATTCATTGAAGTTGCCTTTGTTCAAAGGCTTGGAGAATGAGGACCTGGACCAATTCTGGGTGTTGTGAAAGTTGTATGTGTTGCACTAAAAATTGTCACCTTGACATTCTACAATCTGTGTGAATCCATTACCACTCATACTTTCCTCCTTTGCAAGTCTTAAGCCTCAGTTCCTCATATCAAGCCTTGAGAATACGAGAAAGCCCTCAAAAGTCTCTAAAACTCTAGTTCCGCACTTTCTCTTAGCATTACCTATAGTCCCGCACCTAATGGTCATGTCTCCTGCGCACCTGACCGCTCTATCCCTGTGTTATGGGTGTGGGCCCCTGTAAAAGTTAAAAAGGTGTAAGTATATTCTTAAAAACTCACTTTGAGTCATTTCTAGAAGCTTCTGGAAGGAATATTGTGGTGGCAAGTTCACTCCCTTAAGGTTCATGCATCCCATACCTTAAGGAACTAACCCCTTGATGTGAGGAGCTTATCCCTTTGAAGGAGGACTCTATCCCTTCATAGGTGGACCTAAACCTCCTTCCTCTGCACTATAACATGAAGCATTGGTTGGTTACTTGGGAAGTTGAAAGCTGAATATTTTTGAGGTGAAATGTTGCTAGAACTTAGTCTTCTTAGTTGAGCTCTTATGAGGAAAGATTACATACCACTTTAATCTCATTTGGAGAAGTGCAAGGCTTGTCAAAGTAAAGGAAATTCCTGTTTTGGACCCTGGGAAGAGCTTGTTCAACATCAAGGCTGAAAAGGTTGTAAGGTTCTTCTACTTCAAAGTTAATACAAATAAGTTTGTTTTTCTCAATAAGTTGTTGTTGTATGGTTTATTTTATGGATTCCTTGATCACCATAATGGACATGATTTATGATATTAGCTATGCAGGTGTTATTTGATGTTTTCTTGTTTGTGATTGCAGGTTCTCAAAAGGAAACTCTTTCGAACGGTTGAAGGATGGCTGCTACAAACTAGCGTCAGACTTAAGGTAGGGTCTAAACACCTCTATAGTTTTTGTTTATGAATCACATATGTCTAGAGAAAGATAGATTTTATTTGTCTGTTTGTTGCTAGGCTATCTTCTGATACTAGGGAGATCGGCCTTGTCCGCAAGATCGATTTATCCAGCAAACAAATTGGCGACTCCACTGGGGATTTGAATTTGGTTTTTGGTTTTCCTTTGTCTTTGACTTGAGAAACTTGTTTGCGTTTTTGGTTTTTGATTGATATATGTTGGCTTGGGTAGTTTTTAGGATTTGGATTATTTTTCCTTTTTTTGAAGTTTTCAGGGGACTGCAATATACTCTTTACAGACAGTGCGGGCATCTCCGCAATCATCCTTTAGTACACAGAGCGGTATCGCGCCTGCTTTTTTTGGAAGCTTACGGACCCTGTAAATTTTTTTAAAAACCCTAAAATGTTTTCTTCCAGTTAAGTTTAGGTTTCATTTACGACTTTTAGTGTCTACCCAGATCTACATGTGTTTTTTCAAAAGTCTCTTGTAAGTTCCATTGGTATTTTTGTTTTAGATGATTTTCTAGAAGTTTTGCATGCCTAGATTGGTTTTCACTTGGTCTCTATAGTGACTCAAAGACCAGAAGCTTGAGAAACCTTAGATTACCCTGGTGTCTTTTTGTCTTCTTGATGAGTCTGATTGGTTTGTGAAATCTATCCTTTGTGAGAAATAGATTTACTTTTCTCCTTGCAAATCTTTGAACGTACTTGGTTATAAGTTTTGAATTTCATTTTTATAAAAGAAAACATATTTGGATGTTTTTTGATTGATTTGTTATTCTGAATGAATTAATACTCATTTTACTGAACAACTAAGTAAAATGTCCTAAAAAAGAATTGAAGCTTTTATTCAATTAGGTTTTTTCAAGTTTTTAGATCTCAAAATTAGTTTTTGTAGTTTTGAGTGTTTTCTAGAACTTGTAGATCTCTTTTGAAGAAAATTGTTTTTTGTAGTTTCAAGTTTTGAAAAGAGAAAGGGATTTTTTGTGAGAATTAATTAGTAGTCTCGTTTTGAGTTCTTATTGAAAAATACAAAAAGCTTTTCTCTCCATTTCCATGTTGAAAGAAGGATTTGTTGCTTAAATTGCATTCTCGAACTCTTTCTTTTAGCTAGAAATTCAATGAAAGAAAGACAAATTGTTTATCATTTTAGGTGCATTTTTTTAGTGTTTTTGGAGTCGAGTCTTCACACCATCAAAGTTTCATCTCCATACCTATTGAATTCAAGAACAACCTATAAAACCAACACTTAATTTAAATTGATCTAGTAATCTTTTTTATTTCTAGGGCTCTTATCACCAATATAGCTTAGGCTAGTATCTTGGAGTAGGGAGTAATTAACTCTCCAAGATAGTTAAAACAAAGTAGCTATATCTTGCGGTAGGAAATAAATCCAATTGTGATTGATATAATCTGGGAAGCTTCTCTTAAAGGAGACAATCAAGAGATCATGTCCGAACCTTTGAGACAATCAAGTTTGTTTCATTGGGAAAGATAGAAGATTTGTGCGTATTATAAACAGTAAACCTCGGATTAACCATTGTCGAGGAGCCTGGGGTAACTTTTTGGTAAACCTCAGATTGATCATGTCAAGGAGCCTTCAAGGGGATTGAGCTTTGTTACTCTGCTCTTGCGCATAGATCGGATCGTAGACTGTTCCCCCAGTTGTATTTGTTGTTGTTGGTAACCTTAGTGTCCATAAACTTAAGATTATTTCCTAAGGTGACAATGAAGGACTGGTCTCATTGTACTTGGAGCAAACGTCGACTAGACTCACTTGGACTCTCTAAAGGGTTCTCTTCACTCGAGATGGTTTTGTGAAGGAACTTGTGCCAGTCTGTTTCATTAAGCAGGTTGTCGGGGTAACTGTTCCAACCACCCTTTCTATATTAAAATTCTATGACGTTGGATTTCATCACCAACTAGTGTTTTTAGTATGGGAAGTTACTGTTTGTGTGTGGTTTGAACTCTTAGATTTTTTGGGCGTGTGATTTAGTTGTTTGTTTCTTTAGAGACATTAGGTGCTTTTATTGAAATTTTCTTTGTTTGTGTGTGATTATTTTCATCCTACACCTAGATATTATTATCCTTGATCAATCATGTCGAGACATCTATGTTTTCCCAATCACCAGAAACATTTTTATATGGCGGTCCTACTGTTCCTTTGGGGTATCGGTCACTTTCTAGCACTTTTTCAGGAGCAACTCCTCGACAGACTAAAATGGAACTAAAATGTTGAATGTAGAGCAGATTTTTATGATGTCTGGTAGTATTTCAAATCCCCGAGCTCAAGGTAGTCAGTTATCGCCTGGGGGCAAGGTAGTCAGTTACCGCCTAGGGGGAAAGGTAGTCAGTTACCGCCTAGGAGGCAACCTCAAGGTAGTCAGTTATTTCCTGGGGGGAAACCCCAAGGTAGTCAGTTTCCGCTTGGAGGGCTACCTCAAGGTTTTCAACCTTCAGGACAGTACATACCCCAAGGTCAACCCCATTTTCCTCAGGATGCTTTTCAATCCCAGATTTAGTACGTGCCTCAGGGTTATCAACCTCAAGGTCAGTACCCAACTCAAGGTTTCCAACTTCCTTCTGGTCAATCATTCTTACAAGGATCTGGCAATGTACCTCTTAATTATTAGCCCTATGTTCAACCCGGTTATGGTCCTCCATATGCACAACCTTTTATGGGTCTCAGATTGAATATGGTGTGGGATCTGTCTCAAACTCAACCGACTTTGCAACATAATGTGCAGTTATATAATCAAGCTGGATAGCCTTTGGTTTCTGGTTCAACCCAGCATACTGCCCAACCTACGGTTCAAACCTCTGCACCTAGCTCACCTCAGAATCCACCTCGAACTCCTGTTGCAACTGTTGCAATTTCTGTTCAACCTACCACACTTGTTTCTATAGTATCTGTATCTCTGGTTTCTACTATCCCTGCATCAGTGCAAACTCCTCAAGTCTCTGTGCCCCAGTCAGGACCTATGGTTCAGACTTCGGTCCAGTGCCTGTAGGACAAGCTGGTCCAAGTACAATTGCCACGAGTCAACCGTACTAGGGACAGTATCAATCCGGTCCTACTGTACAAAGCTCAGTTTATTAGTATCAACCGTACCCTGGCTATACTTATCAACAGCGTCAAAAACCCCAGTTTGGTCTGATTAATCCTGGTTTCCCGGGAGGTTATAACATTCCTAATGCAAATCTGATTTCAGGTTATCCTAGATATCCTCCTCCTGGAGTTGGTCTCATTACACAAGGTTTTCATGAACCTAACCATTATTTACCATTTATTGCAACTTTGGATTTACCTGATTTGTCGCACCTTACAAGCGATCCGAATTATTATCTTCCGTATTGGCCGCCAATGCCTAATAAGTTTCCAGTGATATCCCAAAATTCGAGGGTAATTCAGGTGAGGATCCGTCAAATCATGTTATGACTTATCACGTCTGCTGTGCATCTAATTCAATCGTTGATGATTCAATTCAATTGCGTTTTTTTCAAAGAACTCTTATTGGTATTGGTGCCAAATGGTACATTGAGTTACCACGAGGCTCTTTTTATAATTTCAGTCAATTAGCCACTTCTTTCTTAACTCATTTTCATTTGCCTGTGAGATACGACAATGGCACGGAACTATTAACTTCACTAAAACAATCCACTTCCACATATATTTTTGATCATATTCATGAATGGCGACGTAGAAGGCGTTTGGTGAAATTTTTCATTCCGGATCAAATTTTAGAAGAATGGTTCGTTAAATCATTGTTACATAAAATCACTGAATATGTAGCTAAGGCAAGAGTTGTCACTAAAGATCAAGTCATTGCTCAAGCTTAGTACCTTGACCTCATTTATACGTAGTTAGGTTCTTTACACGAAAAAATCCCTGATCTCCCGAAAAGTACAACTCCTTTAGGGTCTCATGCCATTGATGGTATGATTGGTTCAATTAGTACTAAGAGCAAGAAGAAATCTTCAAAGAATTATTCTCCTACAATAACTTTACCTGTTTCCCCGAAAGGATATTCTTTCATTGAAGTTTTTGACAACGTCCATGTCGTAGATTCATCAATGACCAAATTTGGTAGTAAAGAGAGGGGGAAGAATAAAAACAATCAAAATTCAAAAGATAAAACAAATAAAAATGAATCTATTGATGAAAAAAAAAAACCTCGCTATCTTTGTTTCATTTGCGACAAGGATCATTTTACCAAAGAATGCCCATATCGAGCAGAGTTTTCGAAATTTGTTAAAGGTTCTCAAACGCCTATTATCTTGAAGGATCCTTCTCCTACTCAAGATAGTAAAGTGGTTGCTTCTTCCTCGAATACCTCAGAAGAACCTGTTATGATGATGTCTCATGTCAGGATTGCGACGCGATCGTAAGATTATGGTGGTAAAAATCCTGTTTTTGGTAAAGAAGCAGAATCTTCTAATTCAAACCCATCAACTACAACTCCTCCTAGTTCTGATCCACTATAAATCCAGAAACCCAACCCTGACTTAGTAATCAAACCGCCTGCTAAAGGTATATTTCCAAAATCAGCTTTCAATCCACATGCGAGAGCTGCTTAGAATTATAACATTGTTGAAGGCTTAACCATTGCCCCTTCAGCAATGTCGGCTTTTGAAATGCTGCAATCATTCCTAGCACAGTGTAAATTACTATTATCTGCTATAAGAGCTGTCGATATTTAGGATTCAAACCTAATAATATTTGATTTAGATGATAGTACACCCCACCTCCCTCATCAAATGGCTTTCCAGATTCCAATGTTAGTCAAAAACAGGCCTTGCTTTCAGACTGTGATTGACGAGGGAGCTTCTACATGTATTATGTTGATCCAGTGTTGGAGATCGCTTGGTTCTCCTACACTCAATCAGTCTCTGACAATTCTAAAGGCTTTTGATGGCTGAGGGTTACATCCTTTTGGTATTTTGGAAGATTTACCTATAGGGGTTGAAGGCAAAACTGTAAATCTAGATGTGGAAGTGGTTGATGCCCCTCTAGATTACAACCTTCTTCTAGGTTGCAGTTGGTCTTATGCTATGATTGTTATTGTTTCATCAGTCTTTCGGCTTATTAAGTTTCCTCATAACGGAAAGATTGTTATGATAAACCAGCTGAGTTAGTTCTCATCCGAACCGGCCTCTATAGATAGCGTTCAACACATCAGTAAAACGACTATCCCTTACAAGGATGTTGGAGTAGGTTTGATTAAAGATTATGGTTTACTGGGAAATTTTTCCTTCCCTCCTCCTAACGTATCACCTTATATTGCAAATATTCATATGATTTCATTGAATACTATTGCTTTTGATGATCCTTGGATTGTACCTTCCGATTTTGAGGTGGATTCTTTTGATGGTGCGATGCCTTTGAATCCCTTTTAAATTGCATATCAGGCTTTACATTCATTTTCTGATTCCTGAACAGTCGTGAGGATAGTTTCTTCCTGTATCAACCTCATTAAAAAATGAAACTAGATGTTGCGAGGATATTTTATTCCTATATCAACCTCGTTAAAAAAAGAAATTGGATGTTATGAGGATAGTTTGTTCCTGTCTCAACCTCGTTAAAAAATGAAATTGGATGTTGCAAGGATAGTTTGTTCCTGTCTCAACCTCGTTAAAAAATGAAACTAGATGTTGCAAGGATAGTTTGTTCCTGTCTCAACCTCATTAAAAAATGAAACAAGGAGTCATGAGCATAGTTCCTTGTCTTGTGTTAAGCTCATTAAAAAATGAAACAAGGTGTTTGGAGCATAGTTCCTTGTCTTGTGTCAAGCTCGTTAAAAAATGAAACAAGCAGTCATGAGCATAGTTCCTTGTCTTGTGTCAAGCTCATTAAAAAATGAAACAAGTTGTTTGGAGCATAGTTCCTTGTCTTGTGTCAAGCTCATTAAAAAATGAAACAACTCCCTTTCCAAGATCTCGAAAGTGAACCTTCATTCCATCCACCTGGTTGAATGCAATGAAGCTTGGGGGGGCATGTACCTTGATTTGAGTCATCATGCTAGGGGCATGTGAACTTATAACAAGCATAGTTTTTCGTTTCAAGCTTGTGTAAACATGAAACCGAATCTAAGCAGAGTTCTCCATGGTTCAAGCTTGTGTAAAAAAATGAACCCATACTTGATTTACATCTCGTGATTGCCATTTTTATCCGCTAAATTCTATTAGATGAACCTTGGTTGTTTTCATTCCATTGCCACCATCTCTTTGGCCGATCATATGCTTTCACTTGGTTGTTTTTCCTTTCCTGAGGGACTGCAACTATGAGTAGTTTTATTAGCCAAACTCTTAACCATTACATGTTTTGAGCAGTTCCACCATTGTCGAAACCAGTTGATACCCTTTATACCACTCATTCCTCTAGGATGAGTCTTCTTTAAGCTCTTTTCTGACTCGTAAAATATGAAAAGATTTCCGAGTTTTTTTCTTTTTAACTCGTTAAACGGAATTAAAAGGGTAGTCCACTTACAGCTCTTTTCTGACCATATAAACATGAAAAGATCACCACACTTTTGTCGTTTCAAGTTCGATACTGGTTATAAAATGACGTGTCTTCAATCACTTTTTTACTTTTTTGAATCAGAGCCACTAATTATGAAAAGCACTCCTTGATCGTAATGGTCAAGTGTTTCTCTCAAGTATTATTTTATACTTTTTTGGGCTTGGGGGACACAAATTTATGAAAAAGGAAATCCATGGAGTTTTCTTAAGTTTTTCTTTTGACTCCCTAAAATTGAAAAAAACTGAGTTTTTCCTATACTGGACTCGTTAAAATGTAACAGTAAAGGACCTGTTCAATTTTAAACAGGAACGAACCACTCCTTCTTGGGGTTCGAATTTTAAACTAAGTTGGACTCATCCAAAGGATGAGCTTATAAACAAGAAAATGTTATCCTCCTCAAGCTTATCAAAAATAAAGAGGTACTTGCCAGAAATGGTGGGGGAAAAGAGAGAAAAATGAACCTGTTTGTTACACTTTGTGTTTTAATAAAAGCAGTTAACCACTCTTGAACACGACACTTTTGGTCACCTGGGTTGGGAAATCCTTTGCCTAATAGTTAATCAAACCATATTGAAAGTCTTGAGATGGTTTTTGGGTATTAGCTTTAGGTCAATTGTCACCAAACCATCTGCAGTGTCGTTATGTGTTCAAGAGGTCAGTTCAAATAAACCATTCATCTGCAAAAAATCTGTCATCCATTTTGACCATCCCTGAGTTAGTCCTTGCCAATATATTTCTTCAAAACTTGATCTATGATTTTGTGTTGTGGGCTTGCCTACAACAGATCGCTTTCTATTGACTTCAGCTCATTATCTAGAAAGATGATCTATAAATCGTCGGTACCTTGAAATATGCATGCCCTAATGGCAGGTTTCTTGCCTTCGATGATAGGTTGATCATTGACCTTCGATCAAAGGATTCTATGACATGTTCGACATCAGCTCATTTATTCACATTTCATGGATTGTACTGAGTACTTTGAGAGCCATTGACATTACTGGTGGTTTCTCTCACACTTGTTAATAGTTCACATCATTGACTGGTAATCAAGTGGTTTCTACCATGTTCGACTTCAACACATTCATTCACATGGATATAATCGTACTAGTTCGGGAAGCAGAACTCAAGACCCTGGATCTAGTTTCTACCATCTAGGCTACGAGGAATTTTGTTATTAATTATACAGTGGACTATTCATAAACAGATGGTTGTGCCCATACTGTGTCTAAATGTCTATACTTGTGATGTATTACAAAATCATTCTTGTATCAGAACAATTTAGTTAGTTAGTCAGTTTTCTAGTTAGTTTTAATATGAGTATGGGAATGCCTACCTCAACGATGATATGTTCACATATATATAATTTGCATTGATTTTTTTTACAGGTTCCAACTGGGGTGTCGATAGGATGATCCTTGAAATGATAAAGTACTTCACTCTTCACAGATGATAAACTCTATCCTCATCTATTACAGACTTCGCACTTTAGGGGGCAATCTGTTGCACTAAAAAATGTCACCTTAACATTTTGCAATCTGTGTGAGTCCATTACCACTCATACTTTCCTCCTTTGCAAGTCTTAAGCCTCAGTTCCTCATATCAAGCCTTGAAAATAAGAGAAAGCCCTCAAAAGTCTAAAACTCTAGTTCTGCACTTTCTCTTAGCATTACCTGCGGTCCTGCACCTAATGGTCATGTCTCCTGTGCACCTGACCATTCTGTCTCTGTGTTATGGGTGCAGACCCCTGTAAAAGTTAAAAAGGCACAAGTATATTCTTAAAAACTCACTTTGAGTCATTTCTAGAAGCTTCTGGAAGGAATCTTGATGTGGCAAGTTCGCTCCCTTAAGGTTCATGCATCCCATACCTTAAGGAGCTAACCCCTTGATGTGAGGAGCTTATCCCTTTGAAGGAGGACTCTATCCCTTCATAGTTGGACTTGTAACCTCCTTCCTCAACACTATAACATGAAGCATTGGGCTGGTTACTTGGGAAGTTGAAAGCTGAATATTTTTGAGGTGAAATGTTGCTGGAACTTAGTCTTCTTAGTTGAGCTCTTATGAGGAAATATTACATACCTCTTTGATCTCATTTGGAGAAGTGCAAGGCTTGTCAAAGTAAAGGAAATTCCTATTTCAGACCCTGGGAAGAGCTTGTTCAACATCAAGGCTGAAAAGGTTGTAAGGTTCTTCTACTTCAAGGTTAATACAAATAAGTTTGTTTTTCTCAATAAGCTATTGTTGTATGGTTTATTTTATGGATTCCTTGATCACCATAATAGACATGATTTATGATATTAGCTATGCAGGTGTTATTTGATGTTTTCTTGTTTGTGATTGCAGGTTCTCAAAAGGAAACCCTTTCGAACGGTTGAAGGATGGCTGTTACAAACTAGCGTTGGACTTAAGCTAGGGTCTAAACACCTCTATAGTTTTTGTTTATGAATCGCATATGTCTAGAGAAAGATAGATTTTATTTGTCTGTTTGTTGCTAGACTATCTTCTAATACTAGGGAGATTAGCCTTGTCCACAAGATCGATTTATCCAGCCAACAGTATGGGAAGCTTAGGGTGTTACAGATGATCACATAAATAAGGAGACTTTGGTTAATTCTCTGCGAGATCGCGCGCTAACGTAGTATGTCAAGTACTCAAATGATAACCGGAATGTTGGAGTGGCAGACATCCAGAAAACATTAAATAAAGTATTCAGTAGGCCTAAATCTGAGGCACAGTCGATTGTGGAATTCAAATAAATCGTGATGGAACTAGGCGAGACGCCTTAGGAACTAGATCAGAGGTTTAAGTGTACAATCCGTGAAGCTGACATGAATTTGAAAGACAGACAGCATCGCGAGTGGTTTGTGGCTTCATTACTGCCACACTTAAGAGTTGTGTTGTCACAAAAGAATATAACCACTCGGGTAGAGGCCTTGGAGATTGCCGTGAGACTACATGAAACACCGATGCAAGATTCAAATCTAGGGGTTCAACAGATCAATGCGCAGTTGAAGAATCTATACCTTGAGGCGCAAAGTCTAAAGCAGGATAGAATGGTTCGACGAGAGGTGCACAAGGAGGTATGGTGCTTGAATGCAAGAGTCATGGGCATGACAAGGACCATCGCATGATCATTGCAAACTATATTGTGGGAGGAGGACCGATGCCTTTGAGGCTAGAAGATCAAGCAGGACCGAGCATTGGGCTTACATTGTGGTGCGCTGTATGTCAGTTAGTGGGAAAATGTGCCACAGATAATTGTCATTTGTTGCAGAAGTTTGTACAGACACCGCAACAATTGTTCTTCAACTTTTGTAGGTCGGTAGGGCATGATGAGCATAATTGCAAGAGTTATGAATTTATGATGGATAGAACTCCGACCTATAGTGTTGAGGCAAAAATGCAGCACCCTCACAAAAACACGGGGATGGCGAGGATAGGATTTTAGGGGCACGAACGAGGCTGATGTGGAGGAGGACCTGGTAGAGGTCGGGGATAGCTGATCTACTACAATTGTGGAGGACTAGGACACTATGCCCATGATTGCACTAACCCAACATGTTCGTCATGCAAGTATTGCATGTTGTTTTATCATGAAATATAAGATTGTACAATGCTAATATCAAGGATAGATGACAAAGGGGCACTACCACCTCCGCTGACTCAGAACCTGCAGATGATGAGGTCTGAGCCATGTGAAGAGGATCCAAATGTGAATATATTGCTCAAATTTGAATCGCAATAGGATATGACAAGGGGAAATAGCCAGAAGATAGTACACGTGGTTGCAAGACTCTGGCGAAGGAGGTTGAGATCGATCTGGAGCATACATGTGAAACCTTCATGGAAGCAAAGGAGAGCTTCACTCAGGCCTCCATCTCAAGGAGCAAGGATAAGTCTGATAAGGAGATAGACCCTTCTATGCTCACAACCTTCCTAGAAACTTTCATGAATTTACTGCATGATAGTAAGGTTGTGAAGGGATTACAAGAGCTCATCAATAGATGTGTTGGAAACACTCCAGGTGAGCCACGTGTAGTACGAAATATTGGCAAGCATAAGACAAGGACAGGACAAGAGATGAGATTGACTGCGTAGATAAGAGAATATGAAATGGATTAGGTTATTTTGGCCCTCTGATCAAATGTGAATGTCCTACCAAAGCAAACTTGGGAACGAATGGGGAGACCCACACTGTAATGGTCTCCGATTCAGCTAAGAATGGAAAATCAGTAGAAGATCATCCCCATGGGGTGGTTAGAGCGGGTAACTATGGAAGGTGTGAGCACGCTGGCTGACTTTGAAGTAATAGAAATTGTGGATGACAACAACCCCTATCCTGCGATCCCGGGAATTGATTGGGCTATTGATATGAATGGGATAATCAACCTAAAGAAGTGAAAGATGTTATTTGAGAAGAAATAGCTACCTGTAATAGTACTCGTAGATCCTGTTGAAGGATCACGCTATACTGAACCAGTCCACGATTATGAGAGTGATGATGATCTAGACTATATCTGTAAGATAATTATGTGAGTCCAAGATTGGGTGAATCCCATCGCGGATGGATGAATTATAGGGGATCGTGAGAGTTCTTCCACCTCGGACTCCAATGAAGAGTTAGAGAATTAGCAGAATTGGTTAGATGAAGTGACAACGCTGAACTGCAACATGATGACCTGGTCGTTGCGCTGTGTGTCCTTAGAGGTAAGAAATATGCCTACTTATGATGGTCTGAATTATGTAAATATCTTTTTGGATGCATTTTAAAGGGAGGTACCATAAAAACATTGCTTCCAGGTATTTGACTGGGCACTGGGTGCTATACCTGCAAGATGGTGGGGTACGCATAAGGGAAGATTTGTTCATTGGTGCGAATGTAGGAGAATGATAAGAACACACTTTGGGAAGCCAATGATGCAAATGATAGACAAGTATGATGTGCAGGATGATTCGCACACACATTTGGCCAAATGGGCCTAGGCTTATGGGGAAAATCCCAAACCTGAATGGGTGCACTTGTTCTGTAAAACCATGGATGTCGTCCCAATGAATTGATATGTACAAACAAAGGTCCTCCATGGTACAGGTGAATGGGATATTCTGCACGAAGGATTCATAATGACATTTAGTTTTTAAGATGGGTTCTACTGTATTGATGAGGTGCTACAAGAGGTGAAAGCAGCAATATTTAGGATACCACAGGATCCTTTGGACATGATTCAACCTGATTAGGCTACTTAGCTAAGTCATGTGTTGGAATGGTATAATGTAACTGCTAAAGAGGAGGATGAGGATCCGCAAAATATTAACATCCATTAAATAGAAGGTCACTGCGAGGTTGAAGGACTACATATTGAGAACCCTAATATAATTGTGCCATTGAAAACGAAACAAGTAAACATTAGTACTGAGGCAGAAACCAAATTCACGAAGATTGGAGATTATTGGAATGGTGTGACAGTGGATAAGGTCACTGAATTTCTCCACGAATACCAGGATGTATTCCCTACTAAGTGCATAGATTTGAAGGGGATAATTAGGGACCTAGATATGATGAAGATTACGCTGAAACTCGACGTGAAGTCAGTTAAGAAAAGACCTTACCATCTAAATCCAAAGTATAAGGAGAAGGTCTGCTTAGAGATAGACAAGATGCTCGTGGCAGGCATCATTGAACCTATGGAAGAATATGACTGGGTAAGCGGAATGGTTGTACAGGTGAAGAAGAAGGATGAAATAAGGATATGCGTGGATCTCAAAAACCTGAATGACACTTGCGTACATGATCCCTTCTCGACTTCATTCACTAATGAAGTGTTGGACAATGTAGGTGGCTAGGAAGCATATTCCTTCACTGATGGATTCTCGGGGTACCACCACATCAAAATCACACCAGAGGACAAGAGAAATATAACCTTCACGACTGAGTGGGGTTGATTTCAGTACATTGTAATGCCATTTAGATTGAAGAGCCTGTGATCTTCTCGTGCGTAGTCATTGTTGCATTCAAGGAATTTATCCATAAGTTCCTGGAGGTATATTTTGATGACCAGACTGTGTTTGAGTTGGTAAAATTCCATGTAGCAAGCTTGTGCCTGATGTTGGATACCTGTCAATGATACCAAATTGCGCTCAATCTAAAGAAGTGTTTATTTTGTGTTCCTTTTGGAACCTTGTTGGGTCATGTGGTTTGCAGATAGGGACTAATGGTAGATCCTACAAAGATTGCGGTGATTCTAAACTTGGAAGCATCAAGGAGTGTGAAGCAGTTGCAAGCTACCCTAGGACATATGGGATATTACAGAAAGTTTATCAAAGGTTATGCCCAGATCACTACACCTATGGAGAAATTTTTGAAGAAGGATGTCACGTTTTGCTGGAACGAGGACTGTAAGAAGAGCTTCGATATATTGAAAGAAAAGATAGTCACTGCGCCGATTCTAGTCTTCCTGGATTGGAAGAAGGAGTTTCATGTACATGTTGACACATCATGTATAGTTTTGGGAGAAGTACTAACACAGGCTGGTGGAGGAGACTTGGACCATCCTATTTCATTCGCAAGCCGAAGACAGTCCAAAGTGGAGAAGAACTATTCTACCATCGAGTGCGAAGGGTTAGATATGGTGTATGCACTCCAAAAGTTTAGGAACTACTTGCTAGGAGTCTATTTTAAGATGTATACGAATCACTCCGTGTTGAAGTACCTGGTCAATAAGACTGTGTTGGGTGGGAGAATCTACAGGTGGCTCTTATTGTTCCAGGAATATGATTTTGAAGTTATTGTGAAGCATGGATGACTGAACGTGAGACCACACCATCTGTCATGCATCGAAACAGGGGAAGAAGCCACTAATTTGGAAGAAGGATTTCCTGACACGTAGCTATTTGCAATGCGCGTCATGAATGGTCATTTTGAGGATATAATACACTTCCTAATGATAGGAACTGCTCCGGAAGGATACACTATTCAGAAAAAGAAGGAATTAGTGGTGTGTGTGGTAGATTTCTCTGTCATTACTGGACATCTGTAGAAAATGGGCTCTGATGAGATATTGCGACGATATGTACCCAAGTTTGAAAGAAGCATCATCCTCGTGGATGCTCATGCGCGCATTGCGGGAGGACATTATGCAAGAAGAGAAACTGCGTAGAAGATTCTACGCGCAGGGTTGTGGTGGCCAACCCTCCATTAGGACTCAAAACCGTATTGCAAGGCATGTGATGTGTGTCAAAGGACTGGCAGGCCATCACGGAGGGATGAGATGCCCTTGAATCCATAAATGACATTGCAACCCTTTGAAAAATGGGCGATAGATTTTGTGGGACCCATTTAGCCCCAAGGAAAGATGGGAGTAAGGTATGTTATCACCATGATTAAGTATTTTACTCATTGGGTGGGGGCACATCCTGTGAAGGATTACACAGTCCTGACTGCTACAAAGTTCTTCTTTGAGCATGTAATGATGCAATTTGGCTATCCAAATAGTTTGATGAGTGATCGCGGTACGCACTTTCAGAATGAAACAATCAGTGCCCTGATGGATGAATTTCATGTACATCACTAGAAGAGTACACCTTATCACCCACAGGCTAATGAGATAGTGGAAGCATTCAATAAAGTGCTTGAAAACATGCTGACCAAGGTTTGCAATGCTTAGCGAAGTGACTGGGACCTATGCATACCTGCAGTACTATGGGCTTATCAAACGACATGCAAGAAGTTGACTGGACAAACCCCCTTTAGGCTTGTCTATGGTGTCCAAGTGGTAATACCTATGGAATATATTGTTCCTTGTCTGCGTATAATGACACTTATAGGTATGATAGATCACAGAGCCCTGGAGGAAAGGCTCACAAAGCTGGATGAGCTCAAAGAAGAAAGATTTCTAGCTAGATTTCACCAACAGGTCCAAAAGCAGCGTGAAAAGGCATGGCATGATTGACACATTAAGTTGCGCACCTTTAAGGTAAATTACCTGGTTTTGTTATATGACATTAAGTTTGATAAATTTCCTGGAAAATTCAAAATGCACTAGTTAAGGCCCTATGTCATGGGGGAAATTACCAATGAAGGAGAAATACAGCTGGTCAAATTGAATGGAAATCCCTTCCCAGGAAAGGTGAACGACAGTCGCTTGAGGCTATACACCAGTGGTCCAACCATGTGACTAGATGATGGTAGGACAGTCTTAGTGTTATAGGCAGCTGAAAGGAGGCACGGGACAATAAACTACAATGCCTAGGTTGGGGAGCTACATGATTGGAGGATGGTGCGAAGCAAGGAATTGTCCCAAGGTCCGTGGCAACACGAAGGGGGTTGTGCTACACATGGAGAAATCATGCAGGTCGATTGGAAAATGACCATTAAAGTAACTATTCATGATTTGACAGTTGAAATGTGGCCAAATGGAGTGGGCGGTTGACATTTAAGACAAAATTTATGGCTCAGACCCTGGAAAATCTGCCGCCAATCTAGGATTAATGAACTGAATTTGGGGGGAGCGATCAGATTTGAATTCAAAATTCCCTATAAATTACAAGTGGTTGTCCAGCAAAAAACATTTGGCATTTTGAGAATTGAGTGGTTGAGCTTTCAAGCACACATGAATCGTGAGCACTACGAGCTTCTAATAGCTACTAAAATATTTAAGACATTGCTGAAGGAAACACAAGAGTTCTTGCATAAAATCATGTCAACACCCATAGAATTAGAGATACCAAAGAATCAATGTTGGATGTTGGGATGAAGGTAGAAGTAGCTGCTCCAGAAGTCGTCGAGGTGTTCATTGAAATCCCTAAACCACCAAGAATGTCGAGACTGAAGCCAACCCCAATGAAAGAGACCATGAAGGATGAAAAGGACAACCAGCCTACCATAGCAGTGAGTGCATCGCCAAGGAGAAACTAACCAAAGCCCATTGCATAGGAGAAAGGCAAGACATAAACTTAGAACCGGAGGAGGAAGATCGATGGACGATGAGGATTTGGCAACTGAAGTGGAAGAGGTTGAAGCCCAGGGTGTTGACCCTATTACTCAATTTCCAGAGTATGCCCCTCTGTGAAAGCCTGAGACCAAGATACCAATGGGAATTGATGAGAGAAAGACTCCCCTGCAAACCCCTCTACTTCTGGATGAAATTATTTTTGACGGACTGCACTTGGCATGAGTGTCACTATTGAAACTTGAAGAATGGGACTTGGCAGACCACGAGAATTTCCCACATGTTATAGCTCCAAATCTCACTCTTGATGTTTGTGATGCTACACTCATGGCCTAGGGAAAACCCTCCTTGCATACCTGGTCCAAATACTTAAAAAATGGTGTTTTACTCCCTATATGCAACATTTCCCTAAGCTAAACGTGTGTGTATGTGTGTTTATGTGTACCCAACCCGCATATATGTCTTAAAACACTTAAAAAATTAAATCTCCTTAATTTCGGGTGGAGATCACGGGTTTTTCCTATTGATTACCTATTAGTGCCCATGGCCCAACTATTCCCAACGAATTCCCAACTAAATAACTACTTTGGGGGGAGTATAAAAAAGGCTTCAATGGGAAGGCCTAAGAGAGGAGAGAAGAGAGAGAAAAATCACTCTGCTAAGATTATCCGTGATCAGGTCTGAAGATCCTTGTGCTACCAACACTTCCCCCATTACAAGAAACCCTTGTTTCCTTAAGTTATGATGTATTTCCATTAGTGGAGATATCCTTGAGTGAGTCATGGAAGGAGTTTGTTGAAGGCTTGAGATTGGACGAATCCGGAGGATGGTTCCATCCAATCTCAAGGCTTCAACAAACTCCTTCCATGACTCACTCAAGGATATCTCCACTAATGGAAAGACATCATAACTCAAGGAAACAAGGGTTTCCTGTAATGGAGGAAGTGCTAGAAGCACAAGGATCTTCAGACCTGATCAGGGATAATCTTAGTAGCATGATTTTTCTCTCTCTTCTCTCCTCCCTTAGGCCTTCCCATTGAATCCTTTTTATACTTCTCCCAAAGTAGTTTTTTAGTTTGGAATTCGTTGGGAATAGTTGGGCCATGAGCACTAATAGGTAATCGACAGGTAAAACTCGTGATCTTCACCCAAAATTAAGGAGATTTAATTTTTTTAAGTGTTTTAAGACATATACACGGGTTGGGTATACTCATCCTTCAAATATCTGAATGGGAAGACTCTTGTGAGCTCACTCAAGAATCTGGCCTTAATGTAAGGCTCATAGTGTTGCCTATCCACCTTCTTCTTCTTATGCCATTGTTCTCCAACATTTGGTATGCATGTTGCCACTGAGATAGTTTCGGTTGTCAATGTGAAGGTGACCCCGGCCAAGATAGAGTGACCTCCATGTAGGTGAAGCACAAAAAGATGGGCCAACTCATGATGAACTCTAACATTTGCCACCCTTTGACAAAATTCAAAACATGCTAGGTGCTGGAAACATGACATGGCAAGAGGGCATGCTTGTAATTCAATGAGGGTAGTGGGATCATCCCTAACATGTTTGCCACTCTTGTGATGTCTCCTGGGAGCCTGCTCTTCCGAGGATGAGTCACTTTGTGTCTCCATCTCATACTTTGATGAATGTTGTGATACCATGACTGCTGTGTATACTGTACTTAGGCTGCTCTTTGTTGATGGTGTGAAGCTGGGTGCTTTTTTGATATCTGTCACCAAGGGGAAGAATGAAACAGGGAGTATTAGGAAAGGAATAATGTGATAGTAATAGGGGTTATGGGGAGAAGTTTGTTTAGGGATATATAGGGGGTTTGGGCATTTTATAGGGTAGGGTTTTGGGGTGTTATGTTGACAAAAGAGTGGATGGATATGGGATAGGGTTTGGTAGTATTTTAGGGTAGGGATAATAGGAAAAATGAGAAAGGGAGGATAGGGAAAAATGGTAGGTGAGGGAAAAATGATGGGTGAAATGGAACCTTGGCACTAACACCACACTTTTGCAACCCTAGCCATCATGGTTTTTGGTGTTTTCTTGTGGTTGGTTTTATGCGTTTTGTTGCATTCAAACATCGCCATAAACCACCATATCATTTATAAACTTTGATGAACAAGTCATGTCATAGAGCCTACCTGTCAATTTGATGGGCTTCACAAAAAATTTGAAGTGATTTGGCATGATTTGGGCCCTTTTTCTGTGTGCGTCGTGCGCAAAACCTAGTGCATCATGCCCTGGGTGTGCGCCGCGCCCGTTGAAATCTTGAACTGAGGGGTGGCACTGTGTGCGCCGCGCCCCTGTGTATATGCGCCGCACCCTGAAAACTGCCTCCAAACTTGCTCCAAACACGCACGATGCACTCTAATCACTTTGCAATGTCTCCCAATGGATTTGATTTGCACAATTCCTCTGATTTTGGTGGAAACTTGTATATAAAGCCTTGGAAGTGATGGGTTAAATTTTTGCTTCTCCAAAAACCCATTTTTCTAATGTTATGTTTTGACACTTTTTCACTGACTTTAAAGCACACTGATTTTCACTTTCCCTTTGAAATTTTAGCTCAAATGATGAAATTTTCGGCACTATTTGCAGGGATTGCATGATAGGACATTTGGCCACAGAAACCATGACTGCATCTGAAGAAATAAACTGACGACTTTTTTGAAAATTTTATCACAAATGACACTGTTTGACTTTTCTTCAAAACAGAGTTTTAAAGAACAGTCGAAGTCTATCACCATGACGATGAAACTCTCTGAAACATACAGTGTAAGGGCCTCACTCTGGCCTGCATGGCTTTGTTTGAAGACCAAATTGATGAATTCCTAGACCTAACTATCGAAAAATGACTTTTGTCCATTAAAGGACCAGACCTTGACTGTTATGGACTTTGGTGATCATTGACAAAAAAACTAAGCTAGCAGGAGCCAGACACGAGGGGGAATGACTAGCATGACCTTTTCCATCAGATTATGGCATGCCCCTAGCGGAATGCAGCTGATTGAATGGAGCGGGACACCTAAAAATGAAATTCATAAAGAGTTTTGATCTCTGACGGAGGACTGATAAGACCGACGCTAACATTGGCTCCCATGGGGGATGGTAGCTCCCTGGAGGTGCCAAGAACTGCAGGTCTTTGGGAGAGTAGACAGTGCCTTCGTCCATTGGGCTATGGAGTCCATTGTTCCGGCAAACCAACATGACTCAATTTATTGACTAAAACTTGACTCAAACTGACTCAATGCAAACTGAAATGACTGAAAAAACTTGACTCTAACAAACTAACTCAAAATACTAAGACCTGAACTTAAAATTTAAAGCTTGGTGGCAGTACATGGCCACCTATGTTCCTTGCAAGATAATATACCATCAAACTATGTCAAAATGCCAATGTAACCAATCAAGTAGATGCCTTCTTGATTGATTCTCCTGATCAGATCTTCTGGTCAACAACACATACTGGTAACTAGGCATCCAAAAACATGATTGACCATGATCTCCTTCATCACTGAATACTGCAATAATCACCTTCATTGCTGACTGTAACAGATTTGCCATTGGATCATGAAAAACATGAAGATTTTCCTCCTGCTGAAGAAACAAGGTGTCCTTTTCTTGTGATGCTGATCTTTTTTCATAAATAAGAGTATGCTCCTGGTCTTCAAAAACTTCTAAACAAATAGGTGAGCATATTTCCTCTTCAAAAAACATTTCAAAACATGAGACATATGAGGAAGAGTCTGAAAGGGAATCCTGAATGGTTTGGTCTGCTAAAGTCTGAATATATTGTAGGTCATCTTCATATGATATGATAGCGAGATTATCATGTTCCTCATTACTTTCATCAATCAAGAGAAAAGAAACTTCAGATGATTCTTGAAACCCAACACTAACATTTCTATCATCTACCATAAAATCATCCAGAGGAACTTTTTCACTTGCTTGAGCAAAGATCTCATCTTGTTGTTCATGAGCTAACTGGATTACCTCTTCATGAAGACTGTGTTCTGCTGACATGAGAACATTTGGATCCAAAACTGTGTCTTCTTCATCCCATATGATTTTAGCAGTAGAGTTCTCTTTCATGGGACTTAGTATAAGGTTTTCTTGGTCATCACAATCTGAATCTACATCTGAAATGGGTGACTTGACATTATCACATTCTGGAATTAGAACTGGACTTCCTTGCATGTTGTCTTCTTCTATGGACAGATCTGACCGACACCTTTTCTTTCATCACTTTCAGCCATATGGAGCTCTTCAACCTGCTGATCTATTTCATGTAATTCATGTTAACTATCAAGATGCAAAATTCCTTCATTTTCCACCGTACAAAGATCTTGATTCTGCTGCAAAGTTTCATGAGCATCTTGATGGGACTCCTCTAGTTTCTCTTCATGTTGCTGAAATGGATTCTCGTACAAGGCTTCCATGATCTCATCATCCATAAAAGTATCATCCTCATAGTATTTTTCAAGGATTTCAATAAAAGTAGAAGCATGTTTGCAACAGTCATGAACTAGATTTAATGATGGATAACAGTCTTTATACTTCTCAAAGAACATGGCATGAAAATCCTTTAAACAGTAAATACAAGCGGGTGGCAAACTTTTATACCAATATTGGGCTTCACCTTCTAGAGTGGCCAGGAATATCTTCATTAAGCAATCTTCAGGAAAATCAACCTTCAACTTGCGAATATGTGTGTGAAATCGAACTAGATGTAAAGAAGCATCCTTTCTACCATCATCTTAAAACGTAGGCAAATTCCTTGACCAATATACTTTCGGAATATTATTTGGAAAGCCTAGAATGTGATCTCGGCTCATGGGAGCGTATCTTCTTGCAATCCGCTCCATTTTAAAAAATCTCAAAGCTACTGATCCCTCTGAAATGGAGTCACCATGAAGCACCGGTTGCAGGATTCTTCAGTGAAAGGAGTCGCCAGGTGAATGATTTCAGTCATCTTCTTATGTCTGATCATTGTTCACCATCAACCATTAGATCTAAGCTTGATAGATGTATTGGGGCAAAACAATCTTCAAGCAAACCATTTTCGTTCCCCAGCGAAGTCGCCACTATGTTAGCACCTAAATCTGCCTTAGGCTTAAGGAAGGAAAAATTCAGGGTAACCACAAACAAGCTCAGTCTGGTATCTAGCCCTACCAGAACAGGAGAGGGCTCTCTCTGAGTCATGCCCAGTGAATAGATAAAAGAAACAGTCTGAGATGACTCACTATGAAATATTGATCTTAGGCTAGTAAGTGAATACGGATACAAGAAGAGATTTTCATGACTAACTGTGTTTCTCGGATGGTATGGGACTGATGGACTGCAATGAACAGAGAATTTAATACAAATGCACAGATTAATTCATGAGGCAAGACAAGCGGAGAGTCCAGCAATTTTATTTTGAAACAACGCGGAATGGAGAGATTTCTTAGGAGAGTGAAAAGGGCATTAGTACATGAATCCTTTTCAACAGAAGAAAGAACACTGAACATGAAATTTTCCCATAGGCAGAGCAATAAAAT
>APFE030390483.1:0-50675 GCA_000404065.3 Pinus taeda | reverse complement strand
ATTAAAAGTAATATTTGTTATGATACTGGAATTATTCTTACTATTACTGGTTAGGGTATCAATATATTAGTATTCTAATTCCAGGGAAGTTAGTAATAGTAAGGATTTATTGTATTGTTATTAATAATGTAATAGTGTTATAATAATAGTACTTCATTAAGGGATGGGTAACAAACCAACATAGATTTATTAGAAAAGTCGTCTACATAAATTTGTAATTTAAATATCATATGTTATATAGTTTAACCTTATAAGAAAGGAATGAAAAGAAATCAAGGAAGATTTTCCAAAGAGGATCAAAAAAGTATGGCTAAAGAAAGAAGGTTAAAGGATATCAAGGGGAAATCCCAGGAACAAGATATTAAAAGAGGGAGGGGAGGAAGGGGACGAAAAGACTAGGAGGCGATGGTCGGGACCCAACAACTATTGATCTTCCAACCATCATCACTATTGAGATTGCTTGGCCTTCTTTCAATCTCAATGGCTTCCCTAAATTTTCAGTGGTGGAATTGCAGAACTCTAGAAATAACATTGGCCTCCTCAATACAGACATGATGTTTGGTCTTCTCTGCATGCTCTGCTAGTGCAGAAGACTTAGTTCTCATATGCTTAAGATCCGCTATATGCTCACTAATCCTTTGATTAATTGGGTGTCTAGTCTCACCAATATAGGGGGTCCCACAGGAACAAGGAATACTATAGACCCCCTTCATGTCCTTTAGGTCGATAGGATCCTTCACTGAATGGAGGGACTTACGAATGGTATTAAGGGGTGAATTATAAAACACCATTTACTTAAAACATGATATATGGTAGTAACAAAAACCTACCCAAGATCCCACTTAAGAATTCAAAATGTTGAAAATAGGAGATGTCTTACACAATATCAACTATTTAATTGTATAATCACATTAAAATAGACAAATCTTTAAAAACTTTGAAAAGTGTGAAACAAACGGAGTTGGAATATTATAGTTATGTCATGGTAGATATAGTTATGTAAAATCTTTTATCTAAAACACATAAATGTAACTTCTATAGCTACATGAAATGTAACTTCTATATAAAAAAATGGAGTTGGAATATTATAGTTACATCGGGGTAGCTATAGCTAAGTGAAATGTAACTTCTATATAACATTCTAAATATCATTTTTCGGTCATTTAAGAGACCAACATTTTTTTTATATTCGGTCAATAACTTAATATTCCACCAAAAATAGCATTGAATTGGTTCTTCACCAACAAGGGAAATTTTAAACCAGTGTGAAAATGCTTACTCATTCCCCTACCATCTTTCTGATATTTTATTTGTGTGCAAATTTAAGCTAGTGTAATGTAACTTCTACATATTTGACAATTTAAATGTAAAAAATTACCCAAATTGAAGTTATACAATTAACATATGCACAATAAGATACAATATGCATGAGTTATAAGTAATAGACATTTACAGGTTATATCAAGACAAACTTTTTCTCATCTCATTAACTCTTATCTTATAGTTGGTGATGGATATAGCCATTAAAATTATGAGCCATCCTTTTCATATCTTATATTTAATGATGGATATGATTTTAAAATAATTAAACTTGTTTGTTATTTAATGTATGGTCTATTCAAATGGAAGTGCTCATAATTTTATTCAATATTATCGTGTACAACTGGAAATAAAATGATGTGGGGCAGTGTTTCTAGTGATTTTAAAACTTGTTTTAATTACCTAAATTTATCATATTTAAAATAAACAAGGGTGGTGTTTGTGATTTTCAAACTTGTTTTAATTACCTAAATTTAGCATATTTAAAGTAAATAGTTGCACTCACCATCTTATCTTCAAGTCAGTAAATTTTCTTGAGGGCATCTCCATGACATCCACCATCTTTGAAAATTAAGAAATATTAGTAGTATCTTGCACTAAATAGACAATGTTGGCATAGAATCTTTTATTGTGTTTTTTACTCTGTATCACAAATTTATTGATGTTTTATGATTCTTGGTTTCGATTTCCATGCTAAGACTCGATTCATCAAGCCTATTAGGATTTTTAATTCTGCACACATCATATTGCTCACTTCTAATTGTATAAAAAACAAAGAGTATGCACAATGACATGTAGTGACATATGGGTGTCTATTTTACTCAATGATATGCCTGATTTAGCCCATTCCAATCCTACCACAATGAAATTAAGAGAGAAAAGAACACAAGTAATATCAATAAATCAAATTAGAGACTTTAGAATGCAACTCAAATTGTACCTGAATGTAATGATAAGTATTTGCAGTTTCCTGGACACCAATGAGCATCGAATCACACTGTGAAAAAATCCTTGCATTATGAGAATTTGGTTGCACCTGCACTAAACCTCTGTAGTAGTTATTTGACTTGCATATAGATATAATTTTAGAAACAATCCTACTCCTGCAATTATTCCCTATATGGATCATCTTTCTCCCCCCCATTGATAGTTATTTTCCAAGGAAATAACATAGAAATCTCCAATTGCATTATCAATTTTCAAAACAATGCTTGAGTATTTCCAGGTGATTGCCAAACCAGTCTCCACTCAAGTCCACAAAATCCTTGATTTTTCTCCATCGCACAAACCTACTTTTGTAATAAAATTATAAATAGCACGTTTGTATTCCTCATCCCTGATATACCAATTCTTTACAGTGTATTACTTTATCGTTGCTCCCTGGATGCAATAGAGATCCATTACTATGGCATGGATATGATTGGTGTGTTGGAATTATGATGCATGTGTTGTACTTGATGGCATCCCACTTATAGCAAAACAACTCACTTGTATATGGTAACTAGATGAATCTACAGGAGAGATATCAAAGATATCAGATGTGACAAAATGCATGGCAGTTGTGTTTATAGATATGACAAAATGTAGGGTAGTTCAAAGGAATCAGTTTAGAAGTAATGTACAAAGGAAAATCACATTATAACAAGTCTATTCAGAGGGAACAAATTAATGATACAAAAGAATAAGATGAAGGAACAAGGACTACATATAAGAATCAAGAAGTTGAATAAAAAGGACATTTTCAGATATGTTAAGTTGTATACGTGGATTAACTATAGAAAAAGAGCGTATACATGTGGGTTAACAGAACCAAAGGAGCTTATACGTATACACGCACTTTCACAGAAGGAAAAGCGCGTACATGTTGAAAAACCAAGGTTTTGGTCCGAGGTATCTAGTCCAAGGTATTTTGGTCCAAGGTATTGATCCAAGGTATTTGGTCTGAGGTATTGACCCTAGGTATTTGGTCCAAGGTATTGGTCCTAAGTGGTTTTGGTCCAAGGTATTGTGAAAGGCCTAAAACTATATAAGGAGGAGAAAATCATTAGGCCAAAGTGTGCAGTTATTGAATATCTTATGAAGTGTTAGATCATATATGCAGGTTATGAGCTTCTGACGCTTGACTTGACCTGATCTAAGGATGTGGCTATGTGGTTGATGATGGTTTATGGATCGAGATCATAAAGCCTGAAATGAATTATCATTATGTGGTTTGGTCATGGATAGTCTAGATATGAATACTGACGCATGTTTTATTCTTTAAATGTTATGATTTGAGTATGACTGAAATCTGAAATGTCTGTGAAGTTTCAAGTTAATATTTACAGATGTGTATGTTATTTCACTTTGGTAAAAGCGCATATACATGCCGATTCGACACATCAAAGTTGTGTATACATTATGAACTATGATGTTTGAAGTTGCACTTGGTTCTGGGTTATGCTTTATGTTCTGGTGACAGTATTCTAAATGTTCAGATTGATTGATTGTGAATTGCTTCAGTGATGATGGATGAGAGCTAATGATGGATCAGGATCATAATGACTTGTCATTATGTGATCTGATAATGGATGGACTAGATCTGATAGCTAACACATGCTTTATCCTTTATATGTGATGATCTGGGTATGTCTGAAGTCGGGAAGTGCAAAAAAGTTATAAGTATATGCAGATCTATACGCTGGTTCGCTTTGGTGAAGTTGCGTATACACACTGGTTTGGCTCTTCCAAGTAGCGGATGTAAAAGAAAAGCTTGATGTTTAAGGATGATTGATCTATTAGATCAGTACTACTATTTTACTATTGTTTGTCAATGATGTCTTCTTAGATCTGAAAGTATAACTGAATGTATAAGGAAATTAAGTCTAATTGATTGATTGATTGATTGATTGAGAAGGAAGGATGATCCTTGTTGCTATCTATTTTTAAACTCTGTAATATGATAGTAGATCTTCAGAATGTCACTGATTGGTATAGTTTGTGGTTCAGAAGTTTATGATTCAGTATCTTTAGAGATATACGCAGGTTGGGTTAAAGGAAGTATCGCGTACACACTAGTTGTGTTCAGTCAAGTAGCGTATACACCCTGATGCATGGTTTTGAGGTTATTGTTTGTTCTGAATGATGATGTAGTGTTCTAGGTTCAGATATGTGTACTGGTTATAGTGATCTATCTATTCCTGCTAATTGGTTGAAGTTGATTAAGTATGAATGAATGGTTGATTCAGTTGTGTCATAGGTTCAGAGGTTGTCAGTGATTGATTGAGTTTGGTTGATTCAGAGAGTGATGATTGAGTTTCAGTGATTGGTTGATGCAGTTTAATTTTAAAATCTTTGATGGGTACAGTATGAAAATTTGATGAAACGAGGCCTCATGTGTATTGTTGTGTACCAAGAGCATCCAGTCTGAAAATTTATGAAACGTGGTCCCTGGAGGAAGAAATAAGGTCGTAGCCTTCTGTAGGTCGGCGCCTATGTACTAGTAAACATATTGGCTAGTACAAGAGCTAGGGGGTTGTAGCTCCCTTCCAGCAGAATATGGAGAAAGAGAGAAGGTTGTAACCTTCTGCAGGTGGAAGCCTACGTACTGGTATGAGTCTGCACCAGTACAATGTTGTAAACAAATTTTCTTATTATTAAAAGAAGACAGAGACAACATAAGTAGGTGGTTTTCACCCACATTGGGTTTCCACCTTAAATATTGGTGTTCATGTGTGTTGCTTATGTGTGATGGTTCATTCTATTATTAACTGCACATGGTTAATGTTTAATGTTTAATAAAGTACTGATGCACAGATTAAAGATCAACAAATGATGAATTAACTGAATCATAAGTTCACTAGATATACGTTGCTTGCCTTAAAAATAGTTGCATGCACGTGTGAGTTCCCTTCACTGAGTAACGTATATAAATCTGATTATTGTTATAGACATTTTTGGGCACTTCAACCCCAATCACAAATGTCCATAAACTGAGGGATCTTAAGTCCCTAAAAGGGTTGCTTCACTTCCTAAAGGAACCAGGTCAACTGATTACATCATCTCCCAGAAGTTCTCCACTGAAAACTGCTCATAAATGGTCAAAACTGGACCATACTGAAAGCTCCATGCAGAGGGTGCGATGCATATCACCTCCCCAATGTACAGGGTGTGATGCATACTTTTTTTCTCCTCTGTAGGGTGCGATGGTCGGGAATGGACAAATGGCAGGTACCAAAATGCAAGGTGGAAGATCATGGAATCTTCTAGAAGCTTCCCCTCTGACACTTGCCACTCCATTTTCGACCAGGGATGAGTAATAGATCTTTATTCTCCAAGTGGAAGCAGGAACTATCAAAGAGAAGACACTAATCAAGATCCCAAAAGATGACTCACCTCTCTGTAATCATCTCTATATGGATCCCTCATCACAGAGATCCAAAGGCTGGAATTTTGTAACTTATAGAGAAGTGTTGTTGGTATTCTGGTGTACATTCATAGTGTTGGGTGATTTTGCTTTGCTTGAGGTGAAAGAAGGGCTTCTTAGCTGGAGGATGATGCTGGGTCGAGCGCTTGTCTTGTTCGACTCATTAAAACTATCGAAAATTCATCCCTTTTGTATTATTTTACACTTTTTTCAGACTTAAGGGATTATACAACGAAAAAGAACCTTCGGAGTCTTCTTTCCATTTCTTTCAGACTCTCTAAAATTGAAGGAGACCGATTTATCTTTGTCATTAAACTAAATAGCGACAAACTCATCCAACAGGATGAGAACGAGTTTCACTGTTGCTAGGATCGCTAAAATATAGCGACGAGTTCACTCGAAGGGAGGATTATAGAACAAGCATATGTTATCCTCCTCAAGCTTGACAAAAATAAAGAGGTACTGGTCAGCAATGATTGGGGAAAATTGGAAGAAAACAAGAAGAAACTTTATTGGTAGCAAGTCGCTCTTGAACATGACACTTTCCTTCCGCATCCATGCCGGGTCGGGTTGTTCCGTTCACTGGTCCTCACCATTGGTCCATCACACCATCCATCTCTGGGGTTAACGCTACCAATCCATCGTCAGTGTCACCGATATGTTCAAGAGAAGTCATTCAGACAAGTCACCTGAGTCTCACCCACTACAATAAATTCACACTTCATTCCTTCATGACCGGCATCCTGAACCCCATATCGTCAGTTTGCTTTCACCTCCAAAATCATTTACTTCGTTCTGTGTCGTTGATGTGGGATTCATTAACGCCCTCCTCCGATGGGTCACTTCTTGTCGACATCAGCTCATTATCCAAGAAGTTGACTTAGGAACAACCCTTTCAGTACTTTGAAGCTTGCATGCCTCAATGGCAAGTTTCTCACTTTCGGCGACAGGTTTACATCAATGACCTTCAATCGAGAGATTTTGCGTGGTGTTCGATGCCAAGTCCCTTTTTCACACCATGTAGATTGTACTGTAGTACCTTGAGGGTCATTTTCATTATTGGTGATTCCTCTCGCGCCTGTTAACAGCTTACATCATTGGCTGGTAATCAGGCAATGTCTTTCCATGTTCGACTCCAAAACATTTTTCACATGGATCGACTTGTACTCCGACTGAAGATTGGCCGAGTTTGAAGACCCCAGATCTAGTTTCATCCATCCAGGCTGCGATATATTCAGGAATATAAAAACATCCAATGTACGTCATTTCCGAGCAGATGATCATCCAAATCAAAGGATGATGTGTCCATATCATCAGTCTGTCACACAGACGATCGTCTGTCCTATGTACATGAAAATGAGTTTACAAAGTTGAGCATGGGAATGCCCGCCTCAGCTAGATCATGAAAAAATGTTGTCATATAATGTATTGTATTGTATCTTATTACAGGTCACCTCCCAGCTCAGAAAAATTTCAGATCCTCATAGTAAAGCATTTCACTCGACATCAAAAACGATTAACGACCTCATGCTTTAGGGGGCAACTGTTATAGAAAATTTTGGGCACTTCAACCCCAATCAAAAAAGTCCATAAACTGAGGGCTCTCAAGTCCCTAAAAGGGTTGCTTCACCTAAAGGAACAAGGTCAACTGATTACATCATCTCCCAGAAGTTCTCCACTGAAAACTGCTCATAAATGGTCAAAACTGGACCATACTAAAAGCTCCATGCAGAGGCTGCGATGCATATCACCTTCCCAATGTACAGGGTGCGATGGTCGGGAATGGACAAATGGCAGGGACCAAAATGTGAGGTGGAAGATCGTGGAATCTTCCAAAAGCTTCCCCTCTGACACTTGCCACTCCATTTTCGACCGGGAATGAGTAAGAGATCTTCATTCTCCAAGTGGAAGCAGGAACTATCAGAGAGAAGACACTAATCAAGATCCCAAAAGATGACTCACCTCTCTATAATCATCTATATATGGATCCCTCATCACAGAGATCCAAAGGCTAGAATTTTGTAACATATAGAGAAGTGTCGTTGGTATTCTGGTGTACATTCACAGTGTTGGGTGATTTTTCTTTGGTTGAGGTGAAAGAAGGGCTTCTTAGCTGGAGGATGATGCTGGGTCAGAGATGCTCATGGTTGTAGTCCTCTTGCTACTTTTATCTGAATAAAACTATTCTTGTTTCCTTCCATATCCTAGCGTATTTGTTTATATATGCTTGTATATGGTTAATGTACATCTAATCCTGCATTATTTGTGAATTTAGATCCTTGTTTCTTGCATAGTAGTATGTTGTTGTGATTCTATAGGTCCTTTTGAAGCTGAGCAGACAAAGAGCGAGCAGAAAACGCAAGACTCAGGTTGGCCCTCTTGGTTCTCTTCTCATCTATCTTCATAAAAGGAATCAATAGTAGACTTTGATTGTTTGTTTCTAAGATAGCCACCCATCTTAGTGGGAATAGCAACATCCGTGTGGACACTATTCCCATATAACAATTATGGAAATGAAAAAGTTATTGATTTACTAATAATGATTCACGCCCCCCCCCCCCTTTCTCAATATTATTTCCAACATGGTGCCATAAAATGTTGCAGTGCATCCTTTAATATATGTCACATAACTCCTCTCACCTCATAAAACTCCTCTCATCTACAACAATAAGAGTCATCTCAAACTACCTGGTCTCCATCTCATTTATCCTTAAATAAGTGGATATTTCAATGGGTGGCAAAAGTGTGCTTGGGGATTTAATAGAAGGAGCTATCACTAAAAAAAAATACAATGCATCATAAAATTTATCAGCAGGAGGAACAAACCTGCCAAGCTACTTCCTAACTAGATCAAGATACTCCTAAATTACCTCTTATAACGAACAAAAGATAACCTCAACTACCTATAGAGTCTACCTATGTATGGTAGCAATGAAAACACTATCAAAAACAATATCTACAACAATGTTGGTCAATCTCTTCTTCTAGTCAAGGGCATGCCCAACTTTTGAAAAGTATCAAGCAGGTCAGGGTCCACCTCATCTAGGTTGCCCTTCTTCTTCTACTCTCTCTATTTAGCGTCAGACTAATAGCAAAGGTCTTGGAAATTGATGGGTGGGTAAAAGTTATGAGACTATTCAAGTTCTTCCATTTTTAATCATTGTTTGTAAGCATTGAGTCTAAATTGCAAAAGCATTTAGGTTCCTTCTTTTTAGGTGAAATTAACCTAAGCATTGGAGAGTTGTAAGGTTTAATCGATCTAAGTATATTCTACTTAAAATATAGTACATTGGTTTAAAACTATAGGCATTGAAATCAGAATCTAAGGATGAAATAAAAAATATTTTATGTTCATGATTACAAGAAATTTTAATTTCATGTAACAAAGTTTAAGGAAGGTATAGTATTTGCATAAAATTTTCTTGCATCACTCGAGCCCTTTGAATTTGGGCATGTTATATTCCATTACACAAATAACCAGCATAGATCCATGTTTCCTTTGGATCTACCAAAATTCGAGAGGGATCAAATCTTTTTTCACTCTATGCTAGTTTGCATATGACGATATTTGATTCCTCTCAACCCTTAGTAGATCCATAGTAAAGATGGATCTATGTTTCTTTGATTCCCCCATTTAAATAGGCTACGTTCAACTTGAATACCATGGGTCAATACCATTGGTTCTCAATACATGGTTCAATACCATGTGCCATCTTTACTTTTATTAATATCAATATTAGGGTTAATAATATTTTTTTGCATGGTATTAATAATAATTTGGCCCATGGTATTTGGCCCATAGGCCTCACCTAAATAAAACCTCATTTTTTAGTGTTCGTAAATATTAAGTGAATTATGGACTAAATATAAAAAAAATGTTTTATTTATTTACCATACCTCTCATTAGTTATATTTTTATTACTTTCCCATTCTTATTTTATAAATATGGTATTTGGCCCATAGTATTTTGCCCATGGTATTAAAATAGTATTTCACCCAAAAGATTCACCTAAATAAAACCTCTTTTTTAGTTTTCTTTAAATATAAAGAGGTTTATGGACTAAATATAAAAAGAGGTTTTAATTATTTACCATACCTCTAGTTTATTTATATTTTTATTTATTTACCATACCTTTGGAGTAAGTATCAAAACGAGGTTTTATTTATTTACCATACCTCGAGTTTATTTATACTTTTATTTATTTAACATACCTATTTTTTTAGTGTTCATAAACCTCTTTATATTTTAAATTTATATTGTGTTTATACAAAATAATAATTAGATTGATTTCTAAATAAGGCCGACATTAGATTCAACATTTTAAATGTTAAAATTACATGTTAAAGTTTTACATTTATGTTTACATGTTTATGTGAGATCTATCCCATAGGTTGTAGAGTGCCTCTCAGCACAATCAACCACTAAAAAAAGGTGAAAAGAAAAAAAAAACATTCATTCCGACCCTATAAAAGTTAGGGAGGAGTGAACTGATATGTACAATAAGGACATGAAAAATGCTTATTTGTCCATTGCCTTTTGATGAATTGTTCATCACAATCAAGATCTGCATTATCATAATCATTCAACCTTTGTACAATAAGGACATGAAAAATGCTTACTTGTGCATTGTATTTGGATGAATTGTGTTGGCATTATGTTTCTGGTATGGTTATATGTTACAGATGTTGTACTTGATGGCAACACCCATGGCATGGCTCTCACTATGATGAAAATTAAGAAGTACGCAGGAGAACAGTTCAGAAGATGCGTACCCGCAAGTACGCCGTGCAGGGACCGCGTCCAGACACGCAGGTTACCAATTCATGAGGTGCGTACCCCCAGTGCACACACTTCAAGGCAGTAAAGTGCGCACACGTGGGGTTCCTTATGTTTAACCCTTGGTATTTAGCCAACGGTATTGTGTTATTATGGTTTGGCCCGTGTGGATTGGTCCATGATTTGAGAAGAGCTTGCCTATATAAAGAAAAGGAGATCATTTAGCTTGTGCATGCTTTTGGTTTGAATATCTTGAGATCTGAAATATTGGGTTATTGTTTCAAAAAGCTTGATCTATATGAAAGTGAAGTGGAAAGCGAATCTGTGAAGGGTGATCTCTCGAGCGCTGTAGCTGCGGAAGTGCGGAGGCACCACAGAAGGCGCAGTGTGGAGACGCCACAGAAGGCGCAGTGCGGAGATGCCACAGAGGCGCCACAGAAGGCGTAGTGCTGAGACGCCATAGAGGTGCCACAGAAGGCGCAGTGCGGAGACGCCACAGAGGCGCCACAGAAGGCGCAATGCAGAGGCGCCACAGAAGGCGCAGTGCGAAGGCGTAGTGCGGAGACGCCACAGAGGCGCCACAGAAGGTGCAGTACGGAGACGCCACAAAGGTGCCACAGAAGGCGCAGTGTGGAGGTGCCACAGAAGGCGTAGTGCAGAGGTGCCACAGAAGGCGCAGTGCGGAGGCGCCACAGGAGACGCCACAGAGGCGCCACCAAAGGCGCAGTGCGGAGGCGCCATAGAAGGCACAGCTGCGGAGGTACGCAGCACCACAGAAGGCACAGCTGCGGAGGTACGCGGCGCCACAGAAGGCGTAGCTGCGGAGGTGCGCGGCGCCACAGAAGGTGAAGTGCGTAGCGATGCAGGCCAGAGAAAAGGAAATTGCGTATATGTCTTAAGATCTTTTGTTGACTGTTTTTTTTTGTTGATAAGGTGTTCTGGGTTTAGTTTACTGTTATTATGGATCTGGTTATCTGGGTGACTTACTAGTACTTGATGATCATTTGATGTTTGTGGATCCAGTTTGAAAATTTATGAAAAGTGGTCCTTGAAAGAAAAGAAGTAGGGGGTTGTAGCTCCCTTCCAGGTGTTAGCTCCTGCTGCAGCAGGTATGCATTTTTCATGATTGGCATTTCACAGGCCAAATATGTCGTACTTCGTTTGTTGCAATGCTCCATATTTGCTCAAACAGTCTCCACATGAAGAAGGCTACTTCAAGTTCATTCAATTGCCTTCAAATTTTGTAAAGTTATCCCGGTATCGCTATTTTAGTTAAAGGGAGGTCCAAACAGTGTAATCTTGGTCTCCCTAGGTTTAAATTTCATGTTTTAGAATATAGAGATTGTAAATCTGTCCAAACAATTTAATCTTGGCAGATTCTTAGATAGGTAGAGAAACAGAAGAGCCCAACAGCTTAATCTGGGCTCAGGAAGAAATAAGGGTAGTATGTAGATAGGAAAGCATCAAAAGAAAAATGAATGACGGGTTTTGCAAGTCTAAGTGCACCCCCAAACGAAAGAAGAAAAAATTCTAGGCAAGTAGGCTGGGTAGGTAGCTCTGAGGCTGTTGAATTGCTGACTAGTTCCAAAGTTTCAGGTATCATATCAGGCTAGAACATAATCAGCAAAGATTTGTAAGCAAAAAGGCTCAAATGAGGTATAACTGACTCCCCTTCTCTATTTTCCCCAATCATTAACTAACATCCCCAAAAGAGGTCAAGATCTGCTTGACACCTCTTAAGTTCATCATCTCCATAAACACTAGCTTGAGTAAAGATCTGCTTTGCTCAAAGTTGTTCCATATTTTCTCCCGAAGTATGGTCCTACCCCCTTGTGACAGCCTAAGTTCTCCCGAAGTTAGCGCTTTCTTACCATCTCCATATTAACCACTAACATTATTATTTAGCTCCCTATTCTTCCCGTCCCCTATTAATATTAAGTAAAATCCCCCTATGTAATATCCCTCCCCCTGGTTGAAAAATAACCATAAAAACTCCCGGGAATTGTTCAGTTTATCAGAAACTAAGCAAGAACCCTGACCTCCAAAATCACCTCCCAGATAATATGGACTCCTTCCAAAGTATAAAGTTCCCCCGAGGTAATTGGACCCCTTCCGAAACCTCATATGACCTTCACACATACTTACTTTTTCTCCTCAAAGCCGTTTTTCGCATTGCAACCTCGCACTCTCATATTCATGCAAAACATTGCCCATCCATCCCCGCCGATGCGATATTGCGAAATCGGTGATCGGCGATCACAAACGCCAAGTGTCCAATCCATTCACCTCTCCGTCCCCGCCGATGCGATATCGCAATATCGCATATCGGCAGTCGTAAGTGCCAAATGTCCAACCCAATGATCCCCCTCTTTCCCCGCCGACGCGATATCGCATCGGAACCTCTTCACCACAGTACATCCAGTATCTCACCACATCGCGTTGTACCAGGGACCCATAGCTGACGTCATCCGTCATACAGCCAACGCCATGCTTACGTCAGCAGCCAGAAAAGCCAAAAAAAGCTTCGCGCAGGAAGAAAAGTCGCATTTCGGAGCTCCAGATCAAGAAACAGAGGCAGTTTCCGATGCGCGAATAGCACTTCGCGCTATTCGCGCATCGCTACGGGAAATAGGCCATTTCGAGTAATCTTCAGGGAATCTTCTGATTGCCGAGCCCGCTGCGCGCCGAAAGAGCCCGAAAATCACCCAATCGTGCTAAAGGATCTGGTTTGAAGACAGCAGCAGATCAGTCACAGAGTTTAAAGTGTATCAGATCAAATCAGCAGGCATCAAGCATGTAAAAGAGTATCAGTTGACTGCGGAAACCATCAATGTAGCGGCAAAGTTTATTAAAGAATATCTTGAGCAGCAGCCCAAAGCAAGAGAAAATTGAATATCTTCCAGCAGATCCACAGGAGGAGAGCGAAACTACTTGAAGCTCTCAAATCATAATAATTGCACATTCAATTCACACCAAAGCCGAACTGCAGCCCCAAAGCACATTCACTTCACCAGCACCGCATCTGGTCCCCAAGGGCCACCTGGTCACCTGTTCCGATCCAGCTGCCCCCAGCGCAGCCAAAAAGATTTACTTGCATTTAATTCCAACAGCATTTAGATTTTTGAAGAGTTCTAAGCAGACCTGTCAAGGTCACTTGTAAATGATGTCTTTCCGATATTTTGTTTATAAATACCACCCTAAGCGATATTGTGAAGGGTTGGTTGGTTGGTAGTAGTTGTTGGTCAGTCTTCTTTCCAGCATTTTCTCTGACCAAAGACTTGCACTGTAATTGTCATATTTTTCCATAATCAAAGATTGCTGAAAGCATGGATTGCGAAACAACTTGTTGTTTTCTCTTGGCCAAGGAATGATCATGGAATTCTTGTGTCTCTGCATGATCCAATAAGTGTTCTTCTTCCCTGTTTATTTTATGTTTTTATCACCTTTCCGCCTTTCTAAATTGCAGGAAAAAAGAATAGCTTAAGATTTGTTTCATTACACCTTAAGTTCAATTTCTGCATTTTTCAATGTTTTCCTCAGAAACAGTTATGAGCTTGTATTCTTAAATGATTTGGTTTACCCTGTTTCTTTCATATATGAGTGCATGTCTTTGGAATTCTTAACTGCTCCGGGATCCCACTCATCCACTTCTCCTCTTTGTCAGCATGATGAAATGATTCTCTATTGCCTTTCATCCCTGATGTTCATTCCGTACTTTCAGCAGACTGACTATTGTATCCTGTGCGGCTATCCGGCTCCGTATCCCCTTGTGACCAAGAAAACGCTCGCATGCCTCAATCTGTGACTCCATGCCCAATGGTTCGAAACTTATAACACCTTACTGTGCCTCTTTGTTCGAGAATCCTACCTTCTTTCCAATCACACTCAACATTCCCTTGAAGTCAGAAAGCTAGCCTAAAATCATCAACTAAGGTTGAATCTAAAGGAGAGAGCCCTCTCCGATTGCAGGTGGGCTAGAACCTGGAATCAAAAGATTGGTTTGTGGCTACCTCGGCCGTATCCCTATTAGGAGCCTAGGGACAACCTGAGTGATAACAATAGCCATTATACACTTTAACAATAATTATGGTAAATAATATATACTAGCCTAGATCCATCTTAATTTCGGATATACCAACACCCTAAAGGGATCAAATCTCTTTTATAAATTAGTAATGTGTATAGATATTTTATATGTATTTTTATAAATTGGTAGTTGAATAATTTAGTTATTTTTTTCTCACAAACTAGCAATTTAATATATAGTTCAACTATACTTTTAGAATATATTATTTTTTATTATATAAATATTAGTTTTCTATTATAACGGATTAAAGATAAATTTTTGAAAGTTTTCTCTTTAGATTTTGTCTTCAAACACATGTTGTAGCATTTATGGTTCTGCAAGTGGCAATAGTTCGAGACAACCCTCTATTTTTGGCTCTATATCCAATGGAGATCAACTCAATCTCCACCATCTTGTTACCCAACCATGAAAACAATAACCCAATAACTGTGTGGAAAATGATACAATAGATCCCAAATTTGAGGTCCACTCATGTCACATCCAAGAATATATACAATGTATGTGGGATCATGCACTCATCGTAAAATGCAAAGGCTAAATCAAACTTGAATTCGGTGTCAAGTGTTTCTTCACTGTTGTATTTTCTAGCCTAGAGGATCAAACATGGGTATTCAAGAATAGCTTATGTGAGAAATGGAAGCTTTGTTAATCACTACAAGTATTAAGGAATGGCCAATGTGAGTAGCTAAAGTCTATGAGCAACTACCTATGAACCGTAATATTCGAGAATGTTAAGGATGAATGCTTGGTTTTATGTTTCATATGTTTCTTGTTTTTTCTCTCTCCTTGTTTCTTGAATGTGAAACAAATGCTTGGTTGTATGTTTCATATTTTTCTCTCTCCTCGTTTCTTGAATGTGAAATCTCCAAACTCCATTTCTCGTCTCGTTGTCATTTCTCATTTCGTTTCCCCTTTCTGGTTTCTAGTAACATAGATTTCAAGCCCTTCCTTCTAGCTTTGGTTGAATTTCTACATTGCTCTCACTGCAAAGGCAGGTGATAGAAGGGATGGGTATAAAGCTTGGTACCCGAGATAGAGTTAAAGAAGAAGAAACATTGATTCAGACACTGCAAGATTCCTGTCGTGGGGTAAAAGGATCACAACAAGGCCATAGTAAGCCCCCAAGAGAGAACAAAGATGTTACCGCGTGTAGTGGTAACAATCAGAGTATGGTGCAGCATCATATATTAAGGGCCACCAATGACATCATATTAGCAAAAATATAAGCATGAAAATAGATTGAAACAAAAACAAAAGGGAAACCCTCACTAACTCGTCAGGAACTTGCTCAATAATCGGGCAACATTTGGGTATGAAAAATCAGGGATCCCTTCTTCAAAGTCCCTATTTGCTTTTATAGACCTCTTCATATTGATGGATGGCTTCGACCCTCCTCGAATGGCCATTGGATGAGTGTTGGGCAGTTGCATTCGTTAAACTTCCTGGCAACTGTTTGAAATTTTTTTAAAACTTTTATACAAAACTTTGACTTTCACATTTTGTAATTTGGTACATATGTTTTTCTCTCATGCCACATTTGTTTAAATAAACTACATATTTATTTTCTTTTGATTACATTTCTCAACTATGCCCGTGGATTTATCCTGGAAAAGTAATGAAAATAAGATATGTTCCAAGGAATTGAACATAAGTTTTTTCATCACTTATATTGATATACTTTGACAACACGGGCACGGAAACCCGAACCCATCGCTTCATCGCACTATGACCGATAGAGACTTTCCTAGCTGCTGAGCACAACACATAGCCCATATCATTCGAAGGTATATTGGTGTTATTCTTTCAACTTGAGATGGATATATATTTGTTTTATTGCAGCAGGGAAACAACCGCTACACTACAATACATCAACCATACTTAAAGGCAAAAACTACTTTCCCTGTATAACCACGTTGAGAGTAATAAGTATCTTCCCATGTGTCATCATAGAAACAGATTCCATTTTGCTAATTCATTGTGTTTCTCATTCTAGTGGCCGCCATTACTGTGCAAGTTTCTCCTGTCATTTTTTGCCTCCATGAAAGTTGATAAGAAAATGCTAAGACAATGCTAAATGTATAATTTTAGCAGACATTCTGAAAAACTTTTTGATCCATTTTCTAACATGATCCACAATCTACTTTGATAGTACTACGATGTATCTCTTCCAAAACTTGATTATCTTTCATAGTTGGACAGCTAATTTGATAAATGATCTCTTTAAATCTGTCTTGGACTCGAATGTTATTGGATGTTCTTGAAAACAGGCCAAGTGTTCACCCAAAATGTCCAAACATATCAATAACAACACATAGTGTAACAAAAATATTCATCCTCATCCAATTATTAAATGTGGAAATATTCCTCTAAAAGCCTGAATTTCCCATACACTCGAGCTATTCCTTATATAACCCCTAGTTTTAGTTTATCTTGTATGTTTGGCGATTCAACTGGAATATGTCAAATATATAGTTCCTTGATGTCTTCACTCTAACTCCTTCGATGCCATCTCAAAGAAAGGCTCAAAGGATATTCCAAATATTATCTTTAGAGGTGTCCATTTAGACTCGAAAGGCCGAGTATCCATGCCATCAGTCACACTCTTCTATGAATGTATACATTACCAAGCAATTTATCATCAATAAACATTGTTGCAAGACAATAATTGTTCAAATAAATTTCTGAGACATTTTGGATATCTAAAGAGATTTCCTTATAAAGCTCAAGTTCAACAAAGCATCCAACATATGGATCATGAAACAGTGGATCCTCACACTAATATATTCACCATGGGACTAAGACAGATATACAAATTGTAAACTCCCGCATGTAGATGATAAAGTGGTATTGGAAACTCTCCATGTTAGAATTGACATTCTTACCATATTCAAATGGTGTCCTTCCTCAATGTAAACAATTCTTCAATAATATGGCCACTCTCCCACATGCGTCACTTATCCCATTCCTCACGCTTAATTGGCACACTACACCTACGCATTTCATTCAACAATGGGTATGTCTTGGGACTTTATATCCACTGTAGTGGGCCTTCATCCCTCTTCTATTACAAAGCAGACTTCTCAAGGTAGGGGAAATCACAACTCCCTGCCCTCCCTCATTTCAATGCAACACAAAAATCTTTTCTTTCTCTCTTTCCATTTCACAACAGTTCTTCAATCAAAAATCTCAATTTCAAGCCCTTCGTTCCAGCTTTGGTTGAATATTTTCATTTTTATCAACTCCAAAAGCAAGTGATAGAAAGGATGGGTAGAAGGCTTGGTACCCAAGCTAGAGTTAAAGAGGAAGAAACATTGAGTCAGACATTGGAAGATTCCTCTCGTGGGGTAAAAGGATCACAACAAGGCCACAGTAAGCCCCCGAGAGAGAAAGAAGATGCTACTGCATGTAGTGGTAACAATCAGAGTACATTGCAACACTATATATTAAGGTACCATTATCGTCACTCAAGACTTTGATTGTTGAGGAGAGAGAAAATATTTTAAAAGCAGAATCTGGAAAATTTGAGGCTATAATTAGCAAAGTGGAAAGCTTGCACAATTTTGTTTAGAGACCTCATGAGCAAGCTATAGATATTGATACACTCTTTGATCTCACATCCACACTCCTCGCTACTGTTAACATATCACAAAACAATGATGGTGATACTCCATTTGATTTTATTAGTAGTGATATTCTAAGAAACTATACTGACCAGGCATATGGAAGCAGGTCTTTGGAGGGAAATGACGATTAAACCCAAATATCATGGAGAAATATTGAGCTTTTAGTTGCTTCTGTTTTCCAACATGTGGTAGGAATTTTCACTATGCTTGGACCAATGGATAATGAACCCAAGCAAAGGAAAGCTATAGTACAGAGAAAACAGACTAAGCCGACAGAAAGCGCTAGACCTGAAGCAGTGAAAGAGTCCCCGGAAGATGAAAAATCAGAAACAGACAAGAATATGGCAAGCATATTTAACATTTTGCGAAAACAGAAGCAAGCCAGATTAGAGTATTTGGTTATAAATAGAATATCATTTTCCTAGATAGTAGAAAACATCTTTGCGTTATCATTTCTAGTAAAGGATGGTAGAGTTGAAATAAATGTCGATGAAAATGGAAAACATTTTGTTGTTCCCAAAAATGCTCCCAGAGCTATAGAAATGGCATCTAGAGAAGCTTCTTACAACCAATTTGTTTTTCGGTTTGATTTTAAAGACTAGAAGTTGATGATGGAAGCTATTGAAAGTGGTGAGGAGTTGATGCCTCACAACACCAATCCACTTATGATTCCTTGTTCTGAGAAGGCTACAAAGACTCCTATTAGAGAGATTTCAAGAAACGAGGGCAGAGTGGTACCTGCAACTCTTGAGGTGCAGGAGGATGAATATGGAAGTGATGATGGTGGTGGAGGTCTTCAAAGACCAGCACTAAAGAAGCGAATTAAGTGTCTCCTATGACTTTTGCTACTTTTTTGGGTGTTTTTTATTGGAAACTATCTTTGTTTCTATCAATGCACTGTAATTCATACAGGAAGCTAATCTTTAATTTAAGAAATATGGTATATAAACAATGCTATCTTATTCTCATAATTAGTTATAATTAAGTTTACTGGCAGTGCAAACCCCCGATCATGTAGTACACCCCTTTAGGCATGGTTCCAAGGCCTGGGCAGAAGACTGGCATCAAGTAAAAGGAAATTGTTAATGTAAGATGTCAAGTTTGATCTGTTAAACCATGATTAGTCTCCTTGTGACAGTATGTTGTAATTTTATGTTTGAAAAGTGTTTTGAGATACCACACAAGAACAAAGTTTCCGATTATGTAGTTGGTTTAATTTGAGAATACATAGAAATGAGAGTAGGGTAAGGCCAGGCGAAAATAGATGTAAATACAAAGGTTCAAAAAACTAGCTAGCAGCCCTTACCATACCCAAACCCTTTTACTGGCACTACAGGGATAGAGAGATCCACCCAGAGGCATGTGGAGAATAATTAGGGATATGCATGCTCTGGATTGACTAATTGCTTGAGCCTAGCTCAAGCAGGAGCAACTAGTAGATGGAAATATATTGGGAATATATATCAATTAAGTATGTGTATATGAAATTCATTATGTCCCCTTTTGATTTTCAAGGTGGGAGGAATGCAATGGAGAAAGGGAGATCATATTTGTCCTCTATATCCCACCTATCAGGACACTAGGATAAGTCCCAATAATAAGAGTTGGGTTCACTCATAAGTATATGATTGTAAAAGGCCATCATGAACTTTATTAAGAATACATAGAAAAGGAGAATTTGGTGTAAAAATTCTCTTACTGTGGATTCTTCGATCAAAGACTCAAAAAGCACAAACCACAGATCTCTGAAATCCAACATCATGAACTTTATTAAGCTAAGTCATCCTTTAGTTGAAGCTTCAAGAAAGATACTCTGCCTCTTTTAGACCCTTCAGTCTTCTTGGAATAGCTACAGATCAACCCTATTTAACCCATGTTGAATGCCTCTTCTTGTTGTGATCTTAAACTTTAAACTTCAGCCCTTCTCCCTACAAGAGCACCCAAGAACAACACTCAAAACAACCTATCTTTCACACATTGTACCTACAGCAAAACATAAGACTTCCACGTTGCTTCTAGGGCTTCTTTCTTGTTGCCTTATGGATCCTTCTTGCAGTGGCTAGGGCCTCCCTTTAACTGTGTCTAGGGATTCTCTGAGTCCTGCTTTAGACCTTCCTTGACTATGGCTATATGCTTCTTCTTGATGGCTGATAAGGGCCTCCCTCTTGCTATGGATTAAGGCCTCCTTTGTTGTGGATAAGAGCCCTCCTTTTGCTGCGTATCTAGCCTCTCTTGACTGCGTCTTTATGCCTCTCTTGACTGCATCTTAGGCCTCTCTCTAGGCTGCGTCTTTATGCCTCTTTTGACTACATCTTAGGCCTCTCTCTATACTACGTCTTAGGCCTCTCTCTATACTACGTCTTAGGCCTCTCTCTTGTTGTGGCTAAGCCTCCTTTTGACTGTGGTTAGGGATACCTTTTACTACAACTAGGGCTTCCTTTTCGATTGTGGCTAGATCTCCTTCAAGACTACATCTAGGTCTCCCTTCATGACTACATCTAGGGCTCCTTTGTGACCACAACTAGGGCTCACACTATTGCAGCCTACTAGCCTCATGATTCCTGGGGACTCCTGCACTGTAGCACTCTCTGCTGCTTCATTCGCATTCGTCTCTACCTACATCCGCCAGTCCTGCTACTCTCTCTTCGGGGCTCCCGTAGCAAGGTATAATCCAAGAGGTTGGGTACCTCAAGTATCTGCGCCTCATCACTTGTAGTCCTCCTGACTACAGCTCGATGTCTCCCCATCTCTTCTCTAGATGTACATGAGCACTCCCTGTAGTGCCTAACATGCCCTGGGACACTATGACATGAGCACTATAGAATTAACTATGCTAAAAGGTCACTTTCTTGTTAATTTGACCATGAATATCTCTTCTATAAAGCAATATTTCTTAGCTTTGTTTACATTAGAGGTTTGATAAGAACATTTCTACAATCTCTTCACTGAATTTCTTAAATTTTTTACATTTATGCTTTTTCACAAAAAAGGGTTAACATTTTGCCCTAGCTAAGTAAGTATTTAAATAACCTTCTAGCGTGGTTCCTTCTTGTTCCATCTAAGCTTGGAAAAGTGTCATGAATTTACATTGAACAACGTAAGAATCTAGTCTTCTCCAAAAACAATCAAGCTAACTCTTTCATTTTGCAAATTACGTACCATTCTAGACATATTCTTTGAAATTTCTATGTTGAAGGTGTTGGATTTAGGTAAGTAATACAAAATACATGCCTACAGTTCTATTGTTCACCTATTAGACCACTGAACATCATAGGCAAAATTGGAAGGGATGGACATGAATGTTCCAACCATACTCTTATTGGCCTACAATACATATATTCATAACACATACCTACAATATTATTGTTCACCTATTCTACTAGTGCATATTGTAGGAAAACTATTAATGTTGGACTTCATTGTCTCAAGTTCACACACCAGCACTAAAGATGCAATGTATTGTGTGCATCCCTAGATATGTTTGACATTGCAAGCTAACTGTTTAAATAAATGCATGTATAAAACTTCTATATTAGCAAAATAACCATCAATATTTTTTCTAGCATTTTAGGCTGAATTCATAATAGTATGTTAAAAAGTGTCATTTCAATGTCTGGAAATTAGGATATATAAATGTGAGATATATACTCTACATCTTTGGGTTATCTCCTTTTCAAATCTGAGTTTTTTTAGGCTACATGTTAATTGTTTGAACTTTGAACTTTGAATAAATTCCTGAATGGACTTCATAAGGTAGTGGTACCATAAATTGTGTTATTTCAAAGATTTGACTTCCATATTTTCACAAAATACAATGTCCTCAATAAATACTTATATGTATAGATACTTATGTTTAGGATTATATATGTGTTGGAGCAGTTCCTTTATGTTTTACTATAATCTTGATGTTGACAAGCTTTAGCTGACTTTTTTCATCAATAGTTCATAGAATATGCAAAAGAATTCATTGTCAAAATGTCACAAAAATTACATTTCTCCTTATTTATTTTTTTATTGTTCATGACAAGATAATCATGTTGCGAGAATGAGGTATCCTATAGTCTGTTTCAATTTGTGGATATTTTTTTCTCCCATTTTTTTACAAGGATGTAGATTTGATTTTCATGTTGATGGTTTTTGCATGTATCTTATCTAGCCCCAAATGCTGGTAATGGAGCAGATCTTGAGAAATATGAAGTAAGAAAGTGTTCCCCCTGTGGACAGAGGCAACCCCTCTAGCCCTAGAGTGGGTCTAGTCACAGCAAAACAAAACAACAATCGATTTCCTTAAATAGTCATCGTTGTTGGCCTACCTCAAAACCAGTGTTTGGTGAAGCTTCTATTGCACCGCTCCAGCTTTCGTTTCTTTCTCCTTAATGAGCGATCGACCTGAAACACCACAAGAAAACAACAGAGCATGTAATCGAGAACAAAAATGATCTATTTACTTATAAATTTAAGGAATCATAAGCTATAAAGTAAATTGTACACAAGATATAGGAAATCGTTATTGATTGTATTAAAATAAATCCATAGCAAAGCTTACAACCAAGCCTTGACATCGCAAGTCTTCTCATAGGGTCCAGTCAGTGTGTTCCTTCAAGCATTCACTCTCAAGAATGGGTCTCCCAAATGGATAATCTCTCTCTCTCACTCACAAACTCTAATTCAAGGCTAAGGCATTCCACAATCTCTTACCAAACTATCAGCAATTCCACACTTGTCAAACTCACACCATAGCTATCTAATCTGCTTCAATTCAACTAGAAACTGATAACTAGGAACTGGCTGATCATAGCAATGGTGAGTGCTTTTATAGGAGAAGGAGCCTCCATGAAATTAGGGAGAGGGAGCTTATCCTCAAGAGAGGTTTCATAAAAGGTGGAACTACCATCCCAGAGGAGGAAAGGTGAACCAATCTGACCCAACAACCAGGTCTATAATCACCCACAAGGCCGACTATTTAAACTAATTCGCCAAATCTGGATCGTCGCAGGTAATAAACTAGGGCTTAGCAACGACATTGTAAGGGAGCAATGCGTTCATACCAATCGTCGCAATAAACATCTGGAAGACTTGCGCCAAACCCTAAAATTCGGCCATCATAGGAAACATGTGTACACCTGCGATGACATCGCAAAGATACAATTTATGACAGGGAACCGTCACACATTTTAAGGGTTTACTTGCGAGGATGCAGAAACTTAGGCAAAAAGGGTCACTCTTCAACATTAGAGAGCACTTTCTTAATCTTCTTGCATGGGTGGGAAGATATGGACATGTTTTTCTGATGTATGACACAGCGGAGAGACTGAGATGAGGTCAGTGACAAATTATTGTGTAACATATGCCACCTAAAACATGAAGCCTGAGAGAATGGGAGGGGTGAAATTGATCAGATAATCACCCTACGGGTGACTTTAGTTAAAGATTTATTAAATGAAGGTATTACAGACTCATGTGCTGGTGTGTGTCTATGTTATTTAGGCAACGGATCGATCAGATTGCAAATACATAGACACTTGAAATGGAAAACAACGGAGAAATACAATAAGCAAATACAAGAACACAAGAAATTAATAAGGAATCCAGGGCTACATCTCTGGTCCAGCTCTCAGTGGTGACCTTCTTTTATTGTGTCTTGAAGCAGAGAATTACAATCAAGGAGCTCAATATGAGTCTCCTGAAACAGATTGGCTTGGCAGGGTGGTTCTTGGATTCTCCAAGTCACTAGAGTACATAGACTCTTTTCCTTGCCAGCTCTTTGACCTCTCTGGTATGATAGATCCTCTTAGGGATGGCTCGAATCTCTCAAGCTCTCTAGTGCTCGATGTTGTCTTTGGTCAGCTCAACCCTCTGTCTTCTTTCTATTTTTTGCTTCATTGGTTCTTCTCTTCTCTGTCTTCTGTCTTTGGTGTTCCTCTCTGGGTCCTTGTTGTTCTTTGTTCATGGCTTTAAAGCTATTCAGGCTCATGGCAGTTTGATTCCTCTTCCCCTCCTTCGGTTCGCCTACTACAGCTTCGCTTGGAGTTCCCTATTTCGATGTCATCATTGGGCTCACAAGGAGTGGCCACTTGTCCTCCTGCAAGTTCCGCCAGCTTGCTTCGTCGGTTTAATTCTTCAATTACGTCGTGGAATGAGTCTCCTGCCACCTTGGCGGTCAAAGCGGACCTTAGATTCTTCTAAATCGCGGCTTATTCCTTCATTAAATTCGGTCTTACCATCGAGCACGATATTGACCGTCAAATCTGGATCCCCTAGAGCCAACGCCATCCACTCATTTCGTGCGGTGGACTTGCTCGTCCGTTAGCACACGATGAGCGGTGGTTTTCTCTCTCCTCCGCTTGCCATGCATCGAGCCCTGAGTGGAATCGCTCTGCTTTCACCAAAACTGCTTACACCCATGGATGCCTCTGATAAATACCACCGGTTTTGGAGCGGGTCCCACATTTAGCTCTTAGCCTTTTATCTCATGGTTTTCCTGGCTCCCACGCGACTGGGCACTCGGGGCCTCTCCTTCTTGAGGGTTTTTAATCGCGCATCAAAAACTCCCTCCGTTTTCTGATTCGGGCTCCCCAGGGGCTAGTTTCACCTCCCGCGCAATCTCCATGGGACTCGGTCAGCGCTCTTTTACCGAGGTCCTTGTCGTACCACGTTGGTTGCTAACTGCCACTATTTTAGAGGTGTTTTTGATCATTTCTCTCAATTCTTTGAAGTATGTCCCAACCTGGTATAGCAATGGTTCTTTCGATTATTCTTCATGATCCAATTCGGATCACAACCTTCCCACTGAAAAGATTTTGGACCACCAAAAGTTGGTTTTCAAGCATCGACTAAGTGAGGGTACTGTTGTCTCACTTGTCCAATCTCGATCCACTTTGCACTGCTCGGATTTGAACCTTTGATCCCAATTCTGAGGTACTCAACATCTCCTTTGCGCGTTGTCCTCACCTTCCTGTCTAGCACTATGTCTTCCTGCAATTCATCAAGATATTCATGTAGCAGGTCATCAATAGAAGGCAACTGACTTTGCTCCTCAGGATCCTCAATCATTGAAGGTTCAAACAATCTCAAGAAATCTGCATTTACGACTGAGTAGATGTGCATGTAAGCTAGTGGATCAAGGCGAAAGCGTTTTCACCAATCTTCTCAAGTATTTTTAAGGTTCATACCTGATAGGCTTTAACTTCTTACCTTCACCTTGCATCCTATCCTTGTTGATATACAGCCAGACCTAGTCTCTAACTTGAAAACTATGCTCCATCCGATGCTTGTCATGCTTAGCCTTGTATCTGGCTTGGCTCTTTTCCAGTTGTTCCTGTACTGCCTAGTGGATCTCCTGGATCTGTTCAATGAACCTAGTTGCCTTGTCCACATCACTGTGTCCATCAACTATGGTATCTTTACCAAAGACAAAATCCAAAGGAGACCTTGGTTTGAAACCAAAACAGATCTCAAAAGGAGATCTCTGTGTAGAAGAGTGTTTTACTCTATTGTAAGCATGTTGCACATAACACAAATGTTCATCCCAAAGCTTAGGATGTTTGCTGCAATATCCTCTGAGTACCTGGATCAATGTCTTTTTAACTACTTCTATTTGGCCATCGGTTTGTGGATGAAAAGTGTGCTTTTTTCAGTTGGGTATCCATCATCTCCCACAAACTTGACCAAAAATTCCCCACAAATTGGGTGTCTCGATCAGATACAATAGAAGTGGGTAACCCAAAATGAACCCATACATGTTCAAAGAATAGTTTGGCAGTTTGTTCAGCTGTAATCTACTTATTACAAGGTATCAAAATGCACATTTTGCTGAACCTATCCACAACCACATACAGATAATCATGACCTTTTCTAGACTTAGGCAATCCCCCAACAAAATCCATGGAAACACTTTCCCAAGGGTGAGAAGGAACTGGTAATGGAGTGTACAGGACTAGTTTTCTTTTGTTGGGCTTGCTTTTAGCACACATAGTACACCCTCTTACATATCTAGAAACTGTCTCACTCATTTTTGGCCAATAACAAAATCTTTGCAGCTGTGCAACTGTTTCTCTTACCCCAAAGTGACCTGACATCAGAGAAGTGTGTGCTTCTCTAACTATCTTTACTCTCTCAGTTTGTGGAATGCAGAGTTTCCCACAATGATATAAGAGTTGATCCTTTACATGATAATCCAATTCTTCTACTCTTTTGCCTCGACTCAAAGTTGCATATACATCTTTAAATTCTATATCTTGAGCATATTGTTCAATGTGGCTTTCATGTAGTACAGAATTATGCTTAAGCATAGTAGATGCATTTATAATGGGTCTAGATAATATGTCTGCAACTTTGTTATGTATGCCCTTTTTATACCTGATGACTAAATGAAACTGTTGTAGAAAACCCATCCACCTGTAATGTCTTGATTGCTGCAACTTAGTTTGGGAGTGTAGATATTGAAGTGGTTGATGATCAGTATTTATTACTGTCTCTTTTCCCTTTAAGTAATGTTTCCACTTTTTCACGCTCTAAACTAATGCATACAATTCTTTATCATATGTAGGATAGTTAACTACTGTAGGATTAAAAGTCTCATAATGATAACATATGGGTTTACCATGTTGTGTCAACACTTCTCCCATGGCATAGTCACTAGCATCTATTTGGATCTCAAATGGTATTTGTATTAGGCAGTGCTAATACAGGTGTTGTACTAATCTTTTCTTTCAAGGTGTCAAAGGCTTTCTGATGTTTGCCTCCCCACTGAAACATCCTGTTCAATCCTGTCAAAGCATGTAACGGAGTTGCAATTGAGGAAAAGTTAGAGATGAACTTCCTCCAATATTGTGCTGCTCCTAAGAAGCTTCTCACTTCTATAGTAGACTTGGGTTTAGGCCAGTTTACAAGACCGCCACTTTAGAGGGATCTATTTTCAATTCACTACCCCCTACTATGTGACCCAAATAATTTAGAGATGTTTTGCCAAATTCACATTTTGAGAGTTTAACATAAATTTTTTCTCTTTTCAAAACATCTAATGTCTGCTTAACATGCTTTAAGTGTCCCTCCCACGTTTTACTAAAAATCAGAATGTCATCCAAATACACAACAATGAAATCATCAAGAAAAGGCCTGAGTACATCATTCATTAATATCATGAAAGTAGCAAGGGCATTGGTCAAGCCAAAAGGCATAACCAGCCACTCATACAATCCCTGCTTTGTTTTGAAAGTCTTCCATGCATTCTTGCTCTGCAACTCTGACCTGATGGTATCCCACTGATGCAATTCAGCTTGGTGGAAATTAAACAGCTTCCTTGCAATTTGATCTAAAATATCATCTATGCTGAGGGAAGGGGATAAACAAATATTTATTATTATCTTATTTCATGTCGTAGTTCAATGCACCATCTCCAGTGCCATTCTTTCTTCTCACCAAAAACAATTTTGGTGACCTCAACATGGTGATGTGCTAGGCCTTGATGAACCCCTTCTTGAGCGAACTCTGCCTTGCAACCTGCTTCTTGATTTTAGGCTGATTCTCTTAAAGCAGACAACCCGTGTTACATTCCAATGTTAGGCAATGGAACATTATAGATTGCAATAATATCATGTACTATTTCCTTTTTGGGTGGCAGACCTTTAGGTTCTTGAAACAAGACATCATACTCTGAAACAATCTTTTCTATATCAGCTTGTTGCTTAGCATTACAGCCCTCAAATACATTGGTTTCATAAGGTTTCTTTTCCTTTACAACCACTAGTAAGAATTGTTTTCATGAATTTATCATTCTTTTCATCTGCCCTGAGTTTATGAGAGTATAATTATTCTTGAGCTTATGAGCTCTTACAAAGTATTTGATTCCATCTTTAACAAGTAGATACTTGTCCTCAACTCTATAGAAAATAGCTTTTCTATCATACAAGTAAGGACTTCCTAAAACAATTCCACATATATCCAGAGGAATCATGTCTAACTCAACCTCATCTACAAATGTTGACCCAAAAGGAAACTTGAGTTTGCACTGTCTAGTCACTTGTAGTTGTTCTTTATCATTAAACCATCATAATGGGTATGGTTTCTTGTGAGGTGTAGTTGCTAATCCCAATTTCTTTACAATTGCTTCAGAAATCAAATTTACTTGTGAGCCACTATCAAACAAAGTATCGATATTTTGATGTTTGGAAACAACTCGAATATGGAAAAGCTCATGTATTCTTCTCTCATGTTCTTCATCAATAATAGTTTGAGCAGAATTATGAGTAGATGCTTCAGAATTCTTACCTTTAATACATGTGGTTGCAATGATTATTTCATCTCTCGAGTCTGACCCCAAATCTTTATGAATAGCTGCAGCAGTCTTCTTCTTCTTGCCCTCGGACTTCTTAGGTCTCAACTCTGGATGCAGAATCCAACAATGCTCATCATCATGCCCCTCCTTTTTACAGTGAGTGCATGAAGCTTTGCCTTTTTGTGTAGTGTTGGCCTTCCTTGCTTTCCACTTCTGCTTTCTTTTCTCCTTTCTCTTGCTTACAGTGGGTTGGGATGGTCCCCCGACTTCTAGATTCCCATTCTTTCCTCTAGCTTCTAGATCCGTAGCTTGTACAGATACTTCATCTATACTAGTGGGATTAAACATGAGGATGGTATGCCTCATGTAGCTATGTAGACCACCAATGTACTTTAAAAGAGTTTCTAGTGAGTCTAACGAAATGCCCAACATCAATGCTCTCTTTCTAAATTCTTGAGTATACCCTTGCACACTTTTCCCTTTCAACTGCCGAAGAGTTTGCCAACTCATCATGGCTTGTTTTGTGTAGGCCAATGGATAGAACTACTTTTTGATTGCAGCAACAAATTCACTCCAGACAGAGATGGTCTTACCATGTCCCTTCATATCAGCTTGGGTTCTGCCTTCCCACCATACCAAGGCAGTGCCTCCTAGGCGTAGGCTTGCCAGCTGAATCTTACTCTTGTCTGAGTCTACGCTCCGTACCCTACAATACACATCAATTTGTCTAATCCAATTGTCCAACTTTTCATCATTTAGCTCTCCATCATCTATAGGCAAATCAAATTTTACATCTAGCTTAATCACAGATGATTTCTTATTATGCACAGGGCTATTAGGAGGTGTAGGAAAGCTTTCTTCTTTCCCCTTTCCTTTGGAGTGGTCATGGGAATGAGATTCATATTTTTCTTTATCTTGTTTAGAACCTGATGAATCTTCATCCCTATGATTTCGAAAGTCCCTATACATTTCTTCTACCATAGACTTTATAACTAGGAAACTTTCTATGAATTGAGGGTCTAGCCCTATAGAACCTTCTTCTGACATTGTCTTCCGAGAATAGACTCTCCCAATTTCAGGATTAGTTTCCACCAACTCTCCTTCTCCTAATTTGAGCTTTGATCTAGTGAGAATTCACAGCTAAACCAACACAAGCTTGTCTAACCTTACAGCCTAGAGCTCTGATACCACTTGATCTGATAATCACCTTATGAGTGACCTCAATTGAAGATTTGTTAAACAAAAGGTATTACAGATCCATGTGTGGGTGTGTGTTCTGTGCTATTCAAGCAACGGATCGATCAGATTGCCAATACACAGACATTTAAATGCAAAGACAACAGAGATATAGAGTAAGCAACAAAAAGACACAAACAATTTTTAATAAGGAGTTCACCCTATTCTCCAGGGTTACGTCTCCGGTCCAGCTTCAGTGGTGGCCTTGTTTTATTGTGTCTTCCAGCAGAGAAATTACAATACAAGGACTCAATGTGAGTTCTCCTGAAGCATATTTTTCTTGGCAGGGTGGTTCTTGGATTCCCCAAGCCACTCGGAGTACACAGACTCTTGTTCTTCCTACTAGCTCTGTGACCCTCGGTCTACAGTGGAAAGAGCCAAATGTGATGCTCAGTTTGGATAGATTCCTCTATGGGAAGGCTTGAATCTTCAAGCTCTCTAGTGCTCGATGCTACCTGTGGTCAGCTTGGCCCTATATCTCCTCTGTTTGGCTTTACTGTTCTCTATGTTCAGTCCTCCTCTCAGGGTTCACTATTCACTATCTCTCTTGGTTGCTTGGACTTCTCTCAAAATCCTCCCTCTTTTTGATTGTCTCTGTTCATGGCTTTAACCATTTGATCCCTATGCCTGTTCGATTCCTCTCCCACCTATGTCGATTTTCCTTCTGCAGCTATGCTTGGAGTTTCCTGTTCGGCGTCAGCATGAACACTCGGGAAGTGGCCATGTGTCTCCATCTAACTGGTGCCAGCATGCTTCGTCGGTTCGTTTCTTCCGTTACGTCGTGTATGCATTATTTCTCCATTGTGGTGGTGAAATGGATTCCAAATCCCTTTAAATCACGGCTTAATTCCCTGTCAATTCCGCTTCTTTCTATTGGGCGCAATCTGAGTTGTCTGATCTGGGCTCCTCCAGATCCAACGTCATACGCACGTCGTGTGCGATTGACTTGCTTGACCGATAGCACGTGATCACGGTGGTTTTTTTCTCACCTCTGCTACCATCCGTTGATCACTGAGTGGGATCACTCCACTCCTGTCCAAAACCTCTTACCATTTAAGTGTGCCCCGATCAATACTACCATTTTTCCAGAGCGCGGGTCCTGCCTTTGCACTTTAGCACTTTTCATTTCTCCACCTGTGGTTCTCTGGCTCCCAACATGATCGAGTGCTTAAGGCTTTTTCCATTTTAGCCTTGTTTTCCTAGTGAATCGCGCATCTAAAATCACCTCCTTTTCCCGATCTGAGGCTCTCAGGGGCTACTTTGGCCGCCTGCATGGTCTCCATGGGCTTCGGTTAGCGCGCTTTGACCGAGGTCCTCGTCGTTCCATGTCGGCTGTCATGGCCACTGGTTGACGGTGCTTTTGATGTTTTTTTGGATTATTTAAAGATTTGTTTCATCCCAATACAGTCAAGGTTCTTTGTCAGTCGTTTATGGATCCGATTCAGATCAATTTTTCTATGGAAGATCGGAATATCCTATTCCAGCATAGAAGATTAGATCAGACTAAGAAAAGGATTTGTATGTACACATGTAAACATTGTATTAAGAGGATTTATCCTCTTTAAATAGAGGAGAAATCAACATTAGAGGGGGATGACAGAATACGAAAGGCTTAGCTAGAAAGGAACTACAAAGAAGGGTGTGTTTATTCTTATTGTAACATGTTATATTTGGCAGATGAATAAAACATCACTTTGAGCACTTCTTCTTAGTTCCCGTTCATTTCTGGGGAATCTTGTGAGAAGGAGAAGGCCCACATTCCTCACAAGATTCACCCATTAGTTCTATAGTGTGTTAATTATTGTTTTTATTCATGCCTTGTTAGAACTCTGCTATCTGTTGCTGAAACTCTATTTCAACTGTTTGTTGCATCATTTTCATACAATTCACTCCTAGGTAATTGTTGTTCAGTTCAATTGGTGATTCTATTTTCCGAATGAGTTGATGATAATGTGATGGTCGGAGATAGGTGCTGAAGATTCCTACTTTGGGGAATAGGGTCCTGTTCTCTGTTACAACATAGTTAGTCTTTTCTTTTGTAGATTGCTGAAAGGTTCCTTTTTCCTAGGTCACTGTTTCTTAATATAATCCAGGATTCTTCTAATAATTGTTTTCCTTTGAATCTTGAATTATGCAATAGAAATATTGCTTTTACTGTAATTCAAAGTAGAGCTTCAGTATGATTCAAAACAAGGTGTGATTAGTGTAACTTTTACTACAACTCCGGATTGCTTTTAAGATTGAGCATATATAGTGTGTGATTGCCTTTGAAATAAGCATACTTCCCTAGGTTGACAATCTATGTAGCACTTGATTGTTTAATTAAACAAGCAATTATAGTGACCAACAACAATCCAAGGAAGGTATTTCCCTTTCCCAGTCCAAGTATGCCTGTGACCTTCTACGCCACTTTCACATGGAAGGTTGTAAGTGAACCCCTTCTCCCTTTCTATCTGGAGGCAAACTTTTGGTCACTTGTACTTCCCCTGAAGTTGATGCTACCTTATACCTTCAGCTTGTAGGCAAAATTTTGTATCTGACCCATACCTGTTTTGACCTTTACTTTGTTGTTGGCCTTATTGCTCGGTTTATGCAAAACACACATGAAAGTCATTGGAAAGAAGCTAAAAGGGTACTTTTTTATGTTCGAGGTACAATTTAGTTTGGGATTTATTACGGTGTAGAAGCATCTCCTCTATTGGTTGGCTTCATTGATTCCGATTGGGCTAGTGATCTTGATGATCAGAAGTCTACTGCAGGTTATGTCTTCACTCTTGGTTTTGGACCTATTACATGGGCTTGCAAGAAACAAAGTGTCATTTCTCTTTCTTTAGCAGAAGCAAAGTATTGTGGCACCATAGAAGCTAGTAAGGAAGCCCTATGGCTTCGCCAGATCCTGTCAGAGTTTAGCTTTTAGCAGCAACATCCAACTACACTTTGGTGATAATCAAAGCGTCATTCAACTATGCAAAGATCTAGTTCAACATCAGCGCAACAAACACATTGAACTGCTCATGCACTTCATCAGAAAGCTCATTCATGACCATGTTCTTGAAGTGCAATATTGTTCAACTGATGATCAAGTTGCAGACATCTTTACAAAGGCTCTCACAGAGGTGAAGTTTACTAAACTTTGATTTATGGTTGGATTTTAGGAAGTTGTCACTATGGGGGGATAGGCTCTAATGCCTCCTTCCTTCTCCTATTGTGTCATATTTGTACATCCTTCAATCCTATCCCAAGTTGTTCTTAGGGGGGATGTTAGGATATTCTAACACATAGGAAATAGTTAAGTATAACTTTTGTTTAGTGTAGAGTTAGGTAAAGTGTGTTTCTTTACTATGTACTTTTGTAACATATAATCCAATCGTCACAATATGTTTTAGACATTAAGTGATCCTTTCTCTCCCCGGTATTACCAAAACTTGATCCATGGCTTACCACCCGATCGGTCCATGATCTCTATTTAAAGAGCTTGGAGGGTCATTGTAGGGTGACTGTTCATGAGAGAAGCTTATGTAAATTTTCTTTCTTTTATTAATAAATTGCTTGAAGTGGCAACGTTGGCTTAGGTCATGGACTGTTTCCCTCTTTTAGGGTTTTAACCACGTCAAGAATACTGGTGTATTGATATTGTTGGACACCTAATCCTAAATGGGTTAGTGTGGAAGCCGAATGGACAAAAGGAGTCCAAGAGACCTTGGGATGTGAATCCCAATGGTCACAACAATGTACTATAAATGTATATTTCCTGTTAATAAAATATGTACTCACATGATTTATCTTTCCTATTGTTCTTGCTCCCATGTGTGTTTAACATGGTAATAGAGCAGGCGTATTCCTGCCCTGCATAATTATTTTTGAGCCATTTGTTTTATGGCCCTTATGTGTATGTGCATATCATTTCATGAATATTTTCTCATGAATATTTCTTCAGCTCAATTTTAGCTGCAACGTGATTATACTGCTGCTGGTGTCTGTTGTCCATAACATTTGCTGCCCCTCTGTCTGACTGTTCAGTTCTCTAACTGTCATAAACGTTTCAAAAAGGGCATTTTTGCACCTCCGCCTCCATTGATTATTCTGTGCTCAGATATGAAATAATCTTCCTCTGCCTTATTCTAGCACTGCCTCATAATGCATCTGTCCATTCTCAGAAGTGTTGTACGTTAAAGTTTTTCATGAATAGCGTTGGTTCATGACTGACAATGCTAAGTGGTGTATGATGAATCTACATTGAATGAATCCACTCCTATTGAACTGCATTTGAATGCATTTGAATGGCTGTTAAACATTAACACTGTACTTTATTGAATGGGTTATACCACTGGAGTGCGTTACAATGATTTTACATTTACGGCTTCAGCAAGATTGTCAGTCATTGATGAGCCGTAAAGACGGTTCATGGAAGGAATGAGTTTTACTAAATCCAAACCAATTCTCATCCATTTCTCCACTTCATTAAAACGATTGAATCTCACATGAATTCCAGAACGATTCCATGTTGTTGACGCCAACCACTTAGCTTCCTTTGTCGGGTATTCTCCATTCTTCATTCTCGGCTGGTTGAGGAGACTTTCCCATGTCCGTTGCCAACACCCATTGTCTGGTTATCTAGATCCAATACTGATTTCCTAAATTAATGTAAATCTTGGTGTCAGGTTTGATACATTCATTGTGCACCCATCCAACTATCCTTGGGCATCTATGGTAGCCCAATTTTCATTATCTATCCATTGAAGTAGCTATTGGGTTTATGTAATAGGATGATATTTGTCGTGTATTTCTGGATTAACTTGATATCCATCGTCGATCCATCTGCCCATATACTGGGTTTCTGTAATACGCCAATATTCATTATCTACCCATTGAAAGAGCTATTGGGTTTCTGCAGTAAGGTGAAATTAACCGTATTCCAGTCAGGTTTTTGGCTTTTGAGCAAACCCAAAACCTCATTGGTGCTGTGGGAAGATGACTTGCAAAGTAGATGATGATTGACTATTTGTCTAAGGTGGTTCTAATTCGGTATTCTGGTATTGGTAAGTCCAATCTCCTTTCCAGATTTACTTGGAATGAATTTATTATGAAGTCAAAATCTACAATTGGTGTGGAGTTTGCAACACGAAGCATTAATGTTTATGGAAAATGATCAAAGCCCTGATATGGGACACCTTTGGTAAGGAAATTTCTATGGTTGGAGATTGAGTATGCATGCCAAAATTTTAAAAGAATTCCTGAGAGAACTGTGGTATCGGATACGTAGTAGTTCTGGTAGGTCAGAACATCTAGGTGCAACATATATTAAGGTAGCTATTGCTTCCTGCAAGTCTAAGGGACATTCCCTTTGAGATTCAATAATTGGGAGCCAAACAGCTAAAAGTTCACCAAAAAGCTCAACAATTTCATATGCAGCCAGAATGTTTTGTTCTCGTATGACGTGTTCCACCTGAATACGAGCAGTAGCCTCCTGCCCAGCCTGTAAAAACTGTGCAATCTCCTTCTTCATTTGATTCAACTATATCTCCCTCTTGTTCCTCAACAACTTAATGCATGAAATATTTAGCTTCAATAAGGTTTTGCATTTAGCTCTAGAGAAGGTCTTGCCAAGCAATAAATCCACCAGCGACATCTTCTTGCCTATGAGATCTGCAATCCCTGGCCTTTTTTTTTTACAAAAGTTCAGGTCTGGAAATCCACCAGAAAATCTGGAGGGTGTTTTCAGCGGGTCTAAAATTCAATTTAAATGATAGAACTCGTAGAGATGTAGCAGAGTCCTTTTAGTGGAATGGGTTGACTCTCTTGGGCTTTCGCAAAAGCCTTCGAAGTTTTGGATTGAAGGATTGTAGGAGTTTGTCTTTGGGGGTTCCTTGTGGAATTCAGGAGCTCGTATTGGCATAAAATTGCAGAAGACCAAGCTTGTCATACTCAGGTGATTGAAACCACTACTGTACAATGTCAGAGGAAAAGGTTGCTCTTGGGTACAATTTTTGGGTATTGTAAAAGTGGGAAATCTTCATCTTATACAGTTGAAACTTCTACCGAGGTTCTATATTTCAGTACCGTTTTCTCTTATGTTTCTAGATATCACTATTTTTTTAGTTATATCTCTGTGTGAAGCAAATAAATAAGTACTAAACATTATTGTACTCATGCTTATAAGGGTGGACTGATATCTAAAGGAATGTGCATTGGAGACTAAAACAACAACAACAAAAAAAGGGGGGAGTGTATTTTTGGTCATTTGATTGTTTTTAAAAATACATTGTTGATTTGATTGTCTGAATAATGGAGAACAATCATGGATTATTAGAGTTATTAAGCACTCTAATCTTATCTACTGATGGAAGTACAGTTAAAGTCAATAAAAACACTCTCAGAGATATTCAAAAATATTTACAATATGTACAGGAAAATATTGATTTTTTGCAGCTTGAATCTCAGCTACAGCAAGAAGAATTAAAACAGAGGAGTCATTCTGAACATGTTTCTATTCAGAACATTGAGACTGCAACCCATCAACAGCAAGTCAATAATGTTACCATTCATTCAGATAAAGCAGCAGTTGTACATGCATATGTAGAAACTCAGTGTGCACTTCCCAAGCCAATCATCAGACCTTGGGAACAACTTGTACACAACAAGCACAAAACTGGTCTTGGATATGACAAGGACTTGTCCTTTCATATTCCAGACTACGCCAAGCCCATTTAGTTTTAGAGTGCTGGATTCATTCATGATAGTTCTCCTGCTCCTCATGACAGTTCACCTCTAGCTATTCCAGACTCTGCCTCTCTTCCATAGCAGCAACAACAACAACAACAACAGATTGTGAAATGCCAACACTGTGACCGAGTTTTCCATTTGAAAGATCACTGTTTTGATCTTCATCCATGTAAGCATTGTCATAAAACTATCCATTCTTCACACAGATGCTTCAAAAGCAAACGTCCTGCAAGAACAAAGATTCATCTTGGATGGATCGCTTCTTGGCAATGGGCATCAACAGCGAAGAAGATATTCCAAACACATATTAGAACTTGTTCCAGAATATTGAGTAGTCTTGCAGTTGATTTTTCTCCATCATCTCACCTTGTATCTGATAGGGGGGGAAATGATGGTCATCTACAAGCTTCAAAGCCACATCAAGCAAGCCTGAGCCACAACTTGCCACACCAATTTCAGAGTTGTAGACAGAGACAAAGATGCCCATGAACATGCCTTCAGTTGGCAATCTAGGACACTTCCTCTAGCAGAAGACTTTAGCTTCTTGCCAGTTTTGGAAGAGTTCCGAGGAACAAAATTGAGAACACTTCCTCTAGCAGAAGACTCCAGCTTCTTGCCAGTTTTGGAAGAGTTCCAGGAATTGCATTAAGCATTCCAGAGTTGTTGGTCATCCTTAAACCATCACAGGTTGAGACTTCACTTTTCAGGTTGAAGTTTTACCTTTTATGCGGGGTGAGACCTCCCTTTTATGGTTGAAGGTTTCCCTCTTTAAAACAATAAGATCACTTCCTCTAGCAGAAGACTTCAGCTTCTTGCAATTTTGGAAGAGTTCCGGGAACTGCACTAAGCGTTCTAGTGTTGGTGGCTATCCTTAAACCACCGCCCCTTTTTTACCAACATTTCATAGAGCACATTCAGCCTAGTGCTGCCATGCATTATTGCACATTTTGTATTACAGCTCTTTTCTTGGACTCATACATAACCCTTCGGTTTAAGGGGGGGAATGTTGGACACCTAATCCTAAAGGGTTAGCGTGGAAGCCGAATGGACAAAGCAGTCCAAGAGACCTTGGGATGTGAATCCCAACGGTCACCAAATGTACTATAAATGTATTTCAGATTGTTAATATGTATCGCATGCTTTATCTTTCCTATTGTTTTGGCTGTCCATGTCTGTTTAACAGTAACAATAAAAGAAGAGTCTTCTTCATCAGATCAAGTACTTCGGAAGGTAGAATAGATGCAGTAGATGTTAGAGAGGATGAAAATTGACAAATCTAAGCCACAAGTTAGAAATCCTAACTTCCGTGGCTAGCAGCAGCCAAAATATAGAATCAAACAAAGAGAGAAGCGAGCCCAAGAGCAGATAGCACAACAACCAGTACAACCACCTTTGCAGCAAAATTTTGTGCATGGACCGGAAACTGATGAGGAAGAAAATGTGATAGGGGAAGAAAATCACTTCTTTACTCCTGATGATTTGCCTACTTATATTACTGAGGAGGAGGAGTATGCAGAAATTTCAGCTGTACATAAAGATGGAAATGTCATTCTAGCAAGTGACACGGTTTTGGAAGAAGAATCAGATGAGTACCAAAGAGGTTATATGAATGCTTTGTCTGCCCAGCAGCAACAATATTCACTTAGAAATAGAGATGTTCCCATTAGCCCAATTCAAAAGAGAAAAGAAGTTTCAGCACCAAAGAATGATCCACCTATTGCACAAAGGAAAGGGAAAGAGGCAGTTGATCCTAATATCAGCAAATCACCACTAGCAGAAAAATCAAATCAGCCAATTACATCGAGAGAGAAGGAAAAGAAAGACATCCCAATCAAAGAGGTAGAAAAGACTTCAACGTTGAGTCTAGAAAATGAAATTTCTAAATTGAAAGTATCCATTCCTTTGACTGAAATATTGAGGAATAACAGTTATAGAGGGAAAGTTTGTAAAATTTTGAATTGTGATCCAATGTCTGATATGGTGAATGTCAAAGATGATCAACATGAACTAATTTTTGGACCAACATTGAATGGTGAGTCTCCTGATAGTGATGTGCCACCTTTTTATATTAGTCTAAGGGTGCATGATTTTGTGTTGCATAATGCCATGTTCGATTCTAGAGCGTCCCACAATATTATGTCGAAAGCTATCATGGAGAAGTTGGGTTTGGACATCACTAGGAAATACCATGATATTTTTCATTTGATTATAGCAGAGTGAGATGTATTGGGCTCATCAAATACTTGGTTGTGAGTTTGGATCAGATCCCCACGAAGAATGTTTTGATGGATATTGCTGTGGCAGAAATTCCTCCCCGGTTTGGTATGCTTCTATCCCGGTCTTGGGGAGCAAAATTGAAAGGGACATTACAACTGGATTTCTCCTATGCAATGATTCCTGTGTTTGGCCAAATGAGAAAATTGTACCGAGAATAAAAAATGAAATACATGATTACAAGCAAGGAGAAACCAATTAATCATCCGATTAATTATGTACATACAGATCTAGAGTCTTTTGTTTTGTATTCAGATAGATTCAATGATATAGATAGTAAGTTAGTCGAAGTAGAAAGTATTCCACAAATAACAGAGAATTTTAGAGAGGTTTTCAAGAAAGAAAGACAGGAATAGCAAAACACCGTTGAGCAACCAGCTGAACATAGTGGACAAGAAACAGAAAAAACAGAGCTAACAGAGTTTCAGCGCTTAAAAGAAGATGAAGATGGCCTGTGGACCATGGATTTCGATGGTGCAGTGGGAAATGATGGTGCTGGAATTGGTATTTGGGTACACAGTCCTCTTTCTTCTCTGAACAAAGTGCCTAGTAATGTGCGAGTATGTTCTTACAAGCTAGCTTTTGATTGTTCGAAAAATGAGGTTGAATACGAAGCTTTGATTGCTGGCCTAAAAATTCTTAGAAAGTTGAATGCTAAGAGGATTGCATTATATGGAGACTCCGAATTTGTGATTAAGCAAGTCAAAGGAGAATATCAAGCAAAGCATCATCGGATGCGGGCTTACCGGAATCCAGTCTTAGATATCTTGAAGTTGTTTTCAGATTACACCTTTACGTGTGTGCCTCGTATTAAAAATGGTATTACAGATGCACTTGCTAAGGCAACAAGAAATTTGAAGATTCCTTTGAACTCAAGTAATAAATTCGAAATCCATGTGAAGCATTGTCTGACTGTCTCGGACAATCAGAGATACTAGTAAGTTTTCCAAGATGATGAGGAGATAGATGATTTTCTGCAAAACTAAGGCAAGTTCAAAGATACCTCAATTGATGAAGAACACGCTGATGGAGAAGATGATGTGCGATCAATCAAATGGAAGTGTTGCAGCTCAAAGATAACATTATTCCTAAAGGCTTGATACCTTTAGAAAAACTCTTCGATCATGATGACGTAGCTCACAAACCAACATTGTAGCCAACAGAGAAGGGTGTGGAAGAAATCAATATCAGGACAGCTGCCAATCCAAAGATGGTAAAACTGTCCAAAGCATTGCCACCAAAGGTAAAGCCCAAATATATCAGTTTGTTGTCATCTTTTTCTAATGTGTTTGCATGGGATTATTCTGATTTGAAGACATATGATACCAATATAATTCAGCACACTATTCCCATCAAGCCTAATCAGAAACCTTTCAGGAAAAAGTTGAGAAGGCTTAATCCAAAACTCCTGCCATCAATTAAGAAGGAGATAAACAGGCTATACAAATCAGGAACCATTGTTCCCATCTAATTTTCTGACTGGATCTCTAATTTGGTGCCCGTAAGAAAGAAGACAGGTGAGATCCGCTTGTGCATTGATTTCAGAAATCTCAATAAAGTTTCATTAAAGGATAACTATCCATTTCCCAAAATGGATCATATACTTCAGTGAGTAGTTGGAGCATCTCGTATGTCAATACTCAATGGTTACTCCAGATATAACCAGATTTTGGTCCATGAAGATGACCAATACAAAACAGCGTTCACCACTCCGTGGGGGACTTTTCATTACGCTAAAATGCCTTTTGGTTTGAAGAACGCGTGTGCCACATTTCAGCGGGCAATGGACTTGGCTTTCGCAAATGAGAAGGATGTCTTTTTGGTTGTGTATCTTGATGATCTGACCGTGTTTTCCAAATCTGATGAAGAACACTTGTATCATTTGAAATTGTATTTCAAAAGTGCAGAAATTATGGTGTGTCGCTGAATCCGAAGAAGAGCTTGTTTGCCATGGATGAGGGAAAACTACTTGGGCATATCATCTCAAAAGATGGCATTCGTATTGATCTAGCATGTGTAGAAGTGATTAAGCAAATTGATCTGCCCTAAAATAAGAAGGAGATTCAATCTTTTAATGGTAAGATGAATTTTTTACGCCGCTTTGTGCCTAATCTTGCTGAACACCTAAGAGAGATTGAAAACATGATTAAGAAGGATAGCCAAGTGAAGTGGACAGATGAGGCTTAAAATCTTTCAATTTAGTCAAATTGGATCTTTCTTCAGCTCCAGTTCTAATCATCCCGGATTACACTCAAGATTTTATATTGTTTTCATTTTCTTCGGAGCATACTATGGCAGCTATGTTAATGCAGAAAAGAGATGAGTATGAAAGACCAATTGCTTTCTTTAGTCAAACCATCAGAGATGCCGCCTTGAAGTACAACATAATTGAAAAGCAAGCCCTTGCACTTGTGAAAGCACTGAAGAATTTTCGGGTATATATTCTGCATTCCCATACTTTGGCTTATGTTCGTAATGCTGCTGTTAAGGATGTTTTAGTGCAGACGGATCTAGAAGGAAGACGAGGCAAGTGGATTGCAGCTTTGCTAGAGTACGATGTGGAGATCAAGCCCACTAAGCCTATTAAAGGTCAGGGATTGGTAAAGTTAATGGCTAGATCTAACTTACACGCCTTAGACATAAATTTGATTGCTGCTATGTTCGATGAGAATGAGGAAGGTGCATCAATTCAGGTATCCGAAATGTTTGTTATTTCCCCGTGGTATTCAGATATCATATATGTGTTGCAAAATTTGTCACCACCACCCGGCATGGCTAGAAACAAAGCTATAACTCTCAAATTAAAGGTGGCTAAGTTTTGTGTTTTGAATTTTGCACTTTATTAGAAAGATCTCGGTGGTGTTTTGTTGAATTGTTTGGTGGAAGAAGAAGCGAAGCAGGTCATGGATGATTTCCACAAAGGAGATTATGGTGGTCACCTTTTTTGGAAAACAATGACAAATAAAATTCTATGAGCGAGATATTATTGGCCGACATTATTTGCTGATGTGTATAAGGTTGTCAAGAGCTGTCATAACTGTCGGATTTTCGAAGGAAGACAAAAATTACAACCTTTTCCGCTTAAGCCCATTGAGGTGAGTGCCCCTTTTCAGCAGTGGGGGTTGGATTTCATTGGTGAAATTCATCCCACTTCTTCCGGTCAGCGTCGATGGATTCTTAAGGCAACAAATTACTTCACAAAATGGATCGAAGCAATTCCCACTAGACAAGCAACAGATGCGGTAATTATTTCATTCCTTGAGAATAACATCTTGTCTCGTTTTGGTTTCCCGAATAAGTTAATAACTGACAATGCAACAGATTTCAAATCAAAAAGGATGGTTGAGTTTTGTCATAAATACCACATTACTTTGGGAAATTCAACCGCCTATCACCCGGAAGGCAATGGATTGGTGGAATCTTCCAACAAATCTTTAGTCAACATCATTAAGAAGCTGCTGGAAATCAACAAGAAGAATTGGCAGAAGATTTTGGTCAATGCACTTTGGGCAGATTGGGTCAGTCAAAAGAAATCCATGGGTATATCTCCCTTTGAGCTTGTTTATGGAATTGATACAGTGTTTCCTACCTCTCTAGCAGCCCCGATAGTCAAACTTCTTCAAGAAGCCAGCAGTAAAGATGATCCTATGCAACGAAGAATTAATCAGATGGTTCATTTGCAGCAGACAAGAGAAGAAGTGTTCCAAAACACATCCAAGTTGCAGGAGAGGATTAAGAAAATCTATGACAAGAAAGCCAAGGTGGACAAATTCCAATTGGAGGAAGTGGTGCTGAAATGGGATGCAAGGAATGAGGAAAAGGGTAAGAATGGTAAATTTGAAAATATTTGTAAATGTCCCTTCAAAATTGCTGCATATTGTGGTCAGAATGCCTTTCTTCTAAAGGAGATGAATGGGGAAGATTGTCCATGAGGGCCGGTCAATGGTCGGCTGCTCAAGCGGTACCATTTCTGAGAAGTTTTATGTTGTTTATAGGTCATTGTATATACCATTTTAATTTTAGTTTCATTGCAAGAGTGTGCTGGGATCTTTTCTTCAGTCTGCGGCCCGAAGTGAAGGCTATAATTCTGAAGAAAGATTTCAGTTCTGGGTTCAGTTTGTCGAGTCAGTTTTTCAGTCATTTTGGTTTCAAGTTTGATTCAATAAATAATTCAAGAGTCTTGTGTCGATTTCTCAAAATAATGGACTCCATAGCCCAATGGATGAAGGCACTGTCTAGCTCTCCTAGAGATTTGCCATTCTTGTCACCTCCAAGGAGCTACCATCCCCATTGGAGCTAATGTTAGAGTCGGTCTTTGCATCCCTCTATCAGAGATCATTTCTCTTATTGCATTTCATTTTTAGGTGTCCCATTCTGCTCGATCACCTGCATTCCATTTAGGAGCATGTCATAATCTGACGGAAGGGCTTTTTCATTCATTCCCCTCATGTCTTGTACCTGTTGGCTTAGGTCTTTTCATGAAAGTTTATTAAAGTCCATGACAGTCAATTTTTTATCTTTTAATTAGCACGAGTCATTTCAGTCACTAGGGCTAGGGTTTCACAAGTTGTGTCTTCAAAATGTCTAATAAAGCCAGCAGGCCAGAGGGAGGTTCTTAGTAAATTGTCATTTCAAGATTTTGATCGTCATATGGATGGATTATGACTTTTCTTCAAAACTCTGTTTTGAAAGAAAGTCGACATTTCATTTTTTTGTAATAATTTTCAAAAAATTTCAGTTCTTGAATTCTTCAGGCGTAGCCCTGGTCTCCTTTGCCAATTTCCATGTTAGTTATCCCTGCAAAAAATTGCCAAGAATTTCATTATTTCAGCCAAAAATCAAGGGGGGAAGAAAAAGAGAAAGTTGTATTAATTGTGAAAAGGTGCCAATTTCAAAACATTACAAAAATGGGTTTTGAAGAACCAAAAATCAAATCCATGTCTCCATGTCTTTATAAAGATAATTCCATGAGGATCCATGTCATTCTGCATGCCAAGGTCAAAGGGAAGAATTTCAAAGTAATCTGGGTGAGCAAGTGCACATCTTGGGTGAAGTTGATTGAAACTAGGCTGGCGCGGTGTATAGAACAGGTGGCGCAACACACTGGAGGGGCGTGGCACACTGGGAGAATAAACCCATTGTAAATTTCCACAATTGGGTATGCAGCATGGTGCATACAATCCAAGGTCCGAAAACATTTGAAATTTCTCCAAATTTTCATTTATTTGCGTGGATTTGCCAGGTAGGGTCAATATCATAATGATTTATCCAATTTTGTGATAAGTGATGGTGGTTCATGGATGCTAAAGATTGAAACACAATCTTAAACCCTACCTTTAAGGTGCCTCAAAGGAGAATTGTTGTGGGTTCCCAATTCACTATTTTGCTACCAAAGTTACTCCTCTTTCCCATTTCTCCCTTGTTTCATCATTTCCTACCTACCACCGCCACCCCAACCCCCCCCCACCTTAAGCTTATCAACTCCTTCTCCTACATTCTCTTTCCCAGATTCAAATCCCAAAACCCCAAACCCTAGCCCTTACAAAAAGTTCCTAACCCTATATATAAAATCCCTCAAACCCTCCTATGTTTCCGTCATAAAATTTATCCTAATATTCCCTAATCCCTTAATATTTCCCCCGTTCCTAACAGTCCCTTGTTGCATGTTTCCCTTTGGTGGCAGAACCCGATTACATTACATTACAAAAGAGCAATACATAGTTTCATACATCAACTGTCATTTCTCAAAGGCAGTTTATATAGCAGCAATTATGTCATATGGTCATTCATCCGACTATGAAGTGGAAACCCAAAGTGACTCACCCTTGGAAGGACATGCACCCTGGAGGCCTCATAAAGGTGGCAGACATGTTAGAGAGGAACCGAGCACCCTTACAGAATTGCAGGCCTGCCCTCTTGCCATCTATTTCTTCCAGTTTCGGTCATGTTATGAATTTTTTGAGAAGGTTGCTACTGTTCAAGTCCATCAGGAGTTGGATCGCTTGTTTGTTCTACATTTGCATGGTGGTTGAGTTACTTTGGCTAGTGTCACTTTCACACTTACACCATATTCTATCTCATTGGAAACCAACATACCTAACATTGGAGAGCCATGGAACAAGAGACAGAAGATTGACTGACAACATTATGAGCCATATATTAAACCCGGTTTCTTGAGGTAGCTAAAGAGAGTGTTCCCTTTCCGATATATCAAAGATGAATATGCTCCATTAATGAAATTAATCATGAAGTATTTCAGTTGTGAAGGTCGCTTCTCCTGACTATATGCTTATCACATTAGGTTGCTCATGCATTTCACCCGGGTACGGATGATGAAAATCCCATATTTCATATGCTGAAACATAGAAAGGATGACCGTCCTCGTGCAACATAAGACCCCTCAGCAGGAGTTCAACATTATTTGCCATTTTGCTCTCATCAAGATTTTGGTGGATCATCAGCTTGGATTACAGGGCATCAGTTGGGATTATTTCATCTCTCGTGGCTTTTTTAGAGCTTCATAAGGACCTTCAGAGGTTGGACAATTGGGATTGCTGGGCACATCATTGTACATTCATCTCTGCATTTTTTGCTAAGGAGAGACCAGGGTTTTGCAGCACTGTTTGGGATCCATGTGGTTTTATGTTTTTATGGTGTTTTTCTCTAAGTAATTGTAAGTTCATTAGTGTCATGTGTATCATTTTCCTTTCTCTTCTTCTGAATTTGAACAAATGAGTGATTAAGGTAGAATCCATCTCCGCCTTTGAATTTGTTTAAATTTCCATGTTTTCATCTGTTTAAGGAGAATTCTTGAGACTCTCTTGCTCTCCTTAGCTCCTCACCAGTCTAATCCACACATTCACTCACTTTAAAGCATCAAAACGATTTCCTTCCTTGCCCCAATCAAAACTCTGTAGAAACTGTGCCTCATCCCCGAGCCCAATTTTCCTTTCCCTGTTTCCAACACAAAACCTCCAAAAACTCAAATCAAACCTTTGTACTTCATACCTAGCCTAAAATTAGCTTTTATTTCAGTCAGCTCGAGCCCATTTGATTATCTTTCGCTGAGATTGACCCTGAGAGGGCCCTCTCCTATCCTCGTAGGGCTAGCTATGAGGCTGAGCATGGTTTGATGTGGACCTAAAAGCTTACCTTTTCCAGCCTGAGGTAAATATAGGCTCTAACATATCATTTAATGCCTTCCTTAAGACAACATATCATTTATCATTGATTGAGATCTATACTTTTATGGAAAAGCAAGGGAAAAATGTAAGAAAAGCTGTCAAGGAGAGGGTAATTATGAGGTTTAATAGGTACTGTTGCTGGAGATCGAAGGATTGAAATATTTGTTTTCCCTGGAGCAACGATTTTTCTCTTTTCCTTTAAGGTGAATAAAGGATTAGATATAGGTAAAAAGAATTCACCTTCTGATTCCACTTTTTCAAGCTGGATCCTTTTAAGCATACTAGATCACACTCTGATTCTGATATTATTAACCCTCTACCAGATCTAGAGACACTTGTTAAGGGATATTCTTTAAGGACAAGACTTCAATCCTCTTCTTCTTCTTCAGCATTACACCCAAAAGATATGTCATCTGTAGATCCTTTTTCATTTGTTCCATCTAATATTGATTTGACTGAACTACCTCCTAGGGTTTCTCAATGCTATTTAAAAGGAGTATATCTCCCATCATCCTTTTTAATCCAATTACTTGAGTCATATCAAGTTCCATCCATTCCTATAAAATCACCTTCATCTGAGGAAGAATTGGTTTACATTTACCTAAATTCAAACCTACATATTTCATCTCTCCAACTCCTTACTTTGTTCCATCAAATCCTACTAATCTTGAAGAGACATTTTATGTCTTTTCAAATCCTTTATTTGATAATAAGGAAGACTTTCCATCAGGCATTCAGAAGTTGGTTATTAAAACCCCTTTGAAATCCTCAAGGAAGTCTCCTCCTTATTTCTCTCCTCCACACACTAATACCCCCACTGACTCCTCTTCTTCACCTTCAACTTCATCATCTTCCTCTTCTTCTTCACGTTCTACTCAATCACCCCAGACTCCACCTTCCCCTATGGCTTTTCAACCCATTGTACAAGCAAGATATGCTACTTTAGTCCTTCCTCAAAACTTGGCAAATTTTCCTAATGGGTATCTAAAGCATTTACCAAGATTCAATGGTGAAACTGGTCCTTTGGTAGAAGATCATGTAGCTTCTTTCTCAAATTTTGCAAATAATATAAACGTAGAACATGAAAATGTTTATATGCAATTATTTGTGCAATCCTTAGAAGGAAATGTTAGGATCTAGTTTAGACAACTTAGACCTGACTCTATTAGAACATGGAATGAGCTCATAACTATTTTTAAGAATCAATGGGGGGTAAAGAAGGATCCTATCTACTTTCTCACTGGATTTGAAGAATTGAAGAGAAACCCTGGTGAACCAGTGGCTGAATCTATCAAAATATTTAATAAACTCTATCATAAAATGCCTGTTGATTGTAAGCCACCAGTAGTAGTTGAAAATTTTAGATTTTCCAAAGCATTTGAAGATGACTTGCAGTCATGTTAAGAGAAAAAGTATCCAATTCATTAGAAGATATGCAGACAAATGCCATAGAGGGTGAAGCTAATAGGTCTGGTTCTAGCAAACGTAAAGCGAAGGCAGAGAAAGAAGAAAGAAAATCAAAATCTAGGATTGATGACTCATCTTTGTCCAAATCAAAACTTGAAGATCAAAAAATTGATGAAATCACATCTTTACTTAGAAACCTTTCGAATAGGATTTCTAAAATTGAATCACAACCTGGAACTAATCAACAAACTTTTGTTAGGCCTCAAGCTCAAACTCATTTCTGAAGAGATCCTCAAATTTAGATCCTTCAGAGACCAGGTTTTGATCAAAAAATCTAACCACCATTGTTGATTGATGATCAACAACCTTAGGATGTAGGTCCTTTAATTACTAAGGATATAAATAATCTTAACTCTTCAGAAGTACAAATGGAAATAGTACCTACATCTTCCTCTCAGTGTTTTGAACAAGAGCAAGGAGATACTCAACTTTCCAAATATCAATCATTTTCTAAATTTCTGATTGCAGATTTAAATAAGATATATGATCTAAGACCTAGATCAAGGCCAGGTAGACCTTTAAAATCTACAACTATAATTTAACCTGCAATAAAATCTATCCAAACAAAAACTCCAACACCTTAAACTACAAAGTCATCTACTGAAACCTTTTCATCTGATAAAACCATTTTGACAACTTTTAATATTGAGAAAGAATTGGAAAGAGTCAAGATTCCTATTCCTTTAGCTGAAGTTTCCAAGAACCATGGTTACAAAAAGCAAGTGTCTAAATGGATACAATCTTCTAGTGTAGATGTTGAGGGAGATATTATCAGTATACAAGATGAAAAAACCTCAGTAGTTTTTGGCCCTAGTTCTGATATGATTGATGCGATTATTCCACCCTTTTATGTCACTTTAAAGGTCCATGATTTTCTCTTGTATAACTGCATGTTGGACTCTGGAGCTTCTCATAACCTTATGCCAAAGGTAATTATGGACCAGCTCCAGTTAGAAGTTACTCGTTCCTATCATGACCTCTACACCTTTGATTCAAAGAAAGTACCATTCTTAGGACTGATAAAAGATCTAGTTGTTACTTTAGTCCAAATACCTGTTAAGAGTATAGTCTTAGACATAGTTGTCACTAATCATCTTGCCAAGTTTGGTATGCTTCTATTTAGATCATATTATGTTAAACTTAGAGGATCAATTCAGATGGACATGTCTTTTGCTACTATTCTAGTCTATGGAGGTGAACATTTAAGGTTATATAGGGAAGTCAGATTCCTCCATACTGTTTGTAGGTATGATCAAGCAAAAAATCACCGCATCTATGCCGTAGATCAAGATTTTGGTTGTTGTCAATTATCATTGAAAAATTCATCAAACTCTCAACTTGCCATCGAAAATACAGTTTCCAAACCTAAAATTGTAAAATCAGATATCTGGAAACTTTACTTTGACGAATCTTGCTCAAAGGAAGGAGCAGGAGCAGGGATTGTTGTAATATCACCAAATAAAGAAAATATTACTCAGTCATGTAAAATTGAATTTTAAGTCACCTATAATGTGGCTCAGTATGAGGCTTTTATTCTTGGTCTTGAACTAGCTAAGAGTCTAAAGGTTCAAAAATTGAGCGTCTTTTCTAATTCCACTAGAAGGTGCTAGTATAAGTTTTATGCATATAATTTCTTTAAAAAAGTCTCACTCTTCCAATTTGATGGTTTTTTTTTTTTTTTTTCATCTTCGAAACCAATTAATTAATCGCGTAAAAGACTCAAAACTTCAGAAACTGTTTCCAGCACGATCTCATATGGGAGAAATGTCCTCTAAATGTCAAAGGTTCAAATTTATTATATATTTAATCATTATTTACTAGTACTAAGACAATTTTATGATATATAATGCAGCTCACAATATGACCTGTCAAATGAGAAATAATTTAAACAAATGGAATAATTTCCTTATTCAAGTCTTCACCATCCCAACCTTTAGTTGTGTTATCCTTACTTTTCACCTTGTTGACTCCATTGTGAAAAGATACGAAATTGCAAATTTGAATTTTCACAATTGAGGTTTTATATGGACAAAAGATGGTCCCTTGGGATTTGCATGTGTTGTATCCCACTTTGGATACTAAGAATATTGTAAGATACCTCACGCAAGCATCCTCCTAACTATGGTAAAGACTTTCCGAAATTTGGAGGAAACCCTTTTGATGTTGTTCCACATATCCTGGCATTTATGAAGCATATGTTAAAATTGAAGGAAAGACATGAAGATGTCGTGATAAAGTTATATGTGCTCTTTTGGGACAATAGTCTTGTGGTTCTCTTGAATACTCTTCTAGTCCAAAGATGGTCTATTCTCTCAAGACTCTGATGAAGAGCTTTCTCAGATTCCGTGGTCCAAAATCACAGGGTTTCAAAGGTACCTACCAGCACTTGTTGGTAGCCTCACAGCATGAAGGCCTTGTTGGTGTTTTTTGATCCTCTTGAAAAACCTGATTGTGAGTGACATGAAGTTTTTGATGAAGTTTTTGGTGAGAATTTTGAGGATGGAAACAAAGAAGATGTGTTTTCAACATCATATTCCACATGCAAAGCAGACTCTGACAAATCCAAATCTGAAAGAGAGCCTTGAGCTTCCCTCGAATCGGGATTGTGTACATGATTTGCTGCCAGAATATCAGCCCATTTTTATTTTTATCTGAGCTAAGCATGTTAGCAGTGATGCTCCTTCGGCAGATTCCATGAACAGGTTACATAAGAAGGTACTGCTTTAAAACAGGGATTGAAAGTTTTATTGAAAATAACAAGGCCGTTGTGGAAGAAGATAATCGAGATACCACAATCCTACAGCAAGAAAAACCCCTGGTATTCATCAGAAATCAAGTGATGATAATGAAATAGTCCTAAAAGAAGAAGCTTTCATGGCATCCTCTGAAGATGATGCAAGCATGGAAGAAATTTCAGTCTTTCAACCAATTTTCCAGATCTTATGATGAGTTTGATGTCCAGGAAATTAAAAAAAATATGAGTATATTCCAGAGGAAGGATTGTGCTAAGAATTTGAAGGACAAAACAATGTATATCAGAGAAAAGAATACCACAATAATTCTGACACATGCATGCATCTAGATTGGTATCTTCGGTGAAGCAAAGGAAGATTATATATGATCTACATTGATAAACTACCAATTCTTGATGACCCTCAAGAGATATGGGATGATCCTAATGACAAATATGATAAAAGAAACCTTATTTATGACATCTATAATGGTGAAAAGAATGAGCCAAATTCCACTAGAAATTTGCCTCATGAAGGTCCTTCCTTTTGATGATTTCCTTGAGGATGATAA
>APFE030390455.1:0-12042 GCA_000404065.3 Pinus taeda | reverse complement strand
CAAAACTGTCATTATAACTCAAAAGTCAAAACTATCATTATAACTCCAAAGAGTCAAAACTATCCTTATAACTCCAAAAAGTAACATCACTGTTGTCACTATACTCCATAGATGCAAAACTGTCATTATAACTCCTAAAGACAACATCATTGCTATCAGTGCAATCCATGCAGGCAAAGCTGTCTTTATAACTCCTTTGCTCCATATAATGACCTGCAAACCACATTGAAAATACAAGTTAGGATTTCTCAAGTGTGGGGGGCATTAACACCATGCTAAATGAAACTAAAATAAGTAGAACCATACAATAATATTAAAAGAAAATACAATAACATTAAAAGAAAAATAAATAAAAAGTAAATGGTATCAAAAGAAAAATAAATAGAACTTAAAATAATATCAATAGAAAAATAAATAGAACTTACAGTGATATCAAAAGAAAAATAAATATATTTTAAAAAATAAATTCTAGTAGTAAAAAAACACATTTTTCTTTGATTACTTGATGAAAAAGCTACAATATCTTTAATTATTTGATGAAAAAAAACTACACTATCTTTAAAATATGAGAACCCATCAAAAATGACATAACTGTTATCATTGTAATCCAAACATGCAAAATTGTCATTATAACTCCGAAAGATAACATGCAAAATTGTCATTATAACTCCCAAAGATAACATCACTGTTGTTACTATAATCCATGCACGCACAGCAAACCACATTGAGAATACAAGTTAGGATTTCTCAAGTGTGGGGGCATTAACACCATGCTAAATGAAACTAAAATGCTACTCCAATTACATTCAAACTTTGGCCTAAAAATATTCCGAACTTTCATTTTGTATCAGTTTTTGTTTTTATTTACCAATGTCCTTAGGACACGTTGGTCGCGGAGGTCTGCCTTTTCATCTTTATCTTTGCCCGTGGAACAATAACCCTTCGCAGCTTAGATGTAAAGAGGCAGAAAAGTAAGGGATGTTTACCTGTACATGTAAATATCCGTGTGGGGCCTGAGAGAACGGTTGCACAGAAAACAGGTTTGGAGAAAGTGGGCAGCCCCAGGAAAAACGTCAACGTCAACGCCATGGCTCCTCGCTGCCGCTGCGTCATCCAGCGGTCGCTCGTATTTCTCCCAGTGGTTGACCTGGGCAGCCCCAGGGAAATGATGATCGTGGTTCATCACCGCAACGTCTTCCAGAAGCCACTCGTATCTCTCCCGGTGGTCGACGTGGGCAACCCCAGCAAAATAATGATCATGGGCGCTCGTCCCGGCCCTTGCTTCACGAAAAGCGCCACCCTCTTCTGTTGCCCACAGGTATTTCTCCCAGTGGTCGACTTGGGCACTAACTAGGACCAAAAATCTTCCAAAAAATGTGCCAAAACCTTTGGCAAAAGATGTGTCGAAACTTTTTCACAGAACGCTGCTTCAACTAGGCTTCACTTCATTTCGGACCTGCTCTTTCTCTCATAAACCCACAACAGAAGGCTTGAGTAGCGTAATTAGAATTGTTCCTCCTCAGGGCTATTTGTAATATGTTTCTACTCAGGCTTGAGTAGCGTAATTAGAATTGTTCCTCCTCACGCTTATTTGTAATGTGTGTAATTTAGTTAGGGCTGACTTGTGGCAATCCCTAACTGGCTTGTTATAGGGCATTAAATGCCTGTTTAGCTGCATGCTCCATAACGTGATAACACACGCGCGTTTAGCTGCATGCTCCATAACGTGATAACACACACGCATTATTTTTTATTTATCTACTCAACGCGCACGCGTGTTATCGCGTTATAGAGCATGTAGTTAAGCAGGCATTTAATGCCCTATGGCAGGCCCGTTAGCCATTACCCTGACTTGTTTACTGGCCACGCGGAATAATATAATTGGCAGAATGTATAGTGAATATTCAAAAATTCATTTATTTTTAAGTTTGCTATTTTTATGGAGTTGTCTTCATGCGATTTTTGGGAGTTTTGTAAATCTGGCAGAAAAATTTAATGTGAAATCTTGATTTGGGTTATTTAAATTGGTTTTTTGATTGTATCTATGGATTCAACAAGGTGAAAAACCTAGGACACTTCGATTGTGCATAGGTTACCATCAAGCTTGTGATTTCAATAAATTTTTGCTTAGGAGAAAAAGCTTCCAAAAAGTCTCACTAAAACAACCAATTTATTTACTTTCTCATTAATTTAATTAATACATTACAGGATTTTACATCACACTGTTTTGAGTTTTTCTCTATTTACTTTGTCATTAGTTTAATTATTAATTTAATTAATACACTACATATTTTTACAGTTTTTTGAGTTTTTCTCTATTTATTTTCTCATTAACTCAATTATTAATTTAATTAATAAAAATACACTGTTTTACACCACAGGGTTTTTGAGATTTTTTTTTTTTGGAATTTGGTGAAACAATTTTTTGGGTGAATTGCATTTTTTTTCCACGTAATCTAAACATACAACAGTACCCAAAAATTTAATTAATACACCACACTCTTTAGAGTTACTAATTTAATTAATGCACTACATTGTTCTACACCACACTATTTGAGTTTTTGGTGGGAAATTTAATTAATGCACTACATTGTTCTACACCAAACTGTTTTGAGTTTTTGGTGGGAATTTGGTGAGACAATTTTTGGATGAATTGTGTTTTTTTCCACGTAATCTAAACATGCCATAATACTCCGAATTTTAATTAACACACCATACTCTTTAGAGTTTTTGGTGGGAATTTGGTAAAACAATTTCTGGATGAATTGTGTTTTTTCGGCTTAGTCTAAACATGCTACAAACCCATAAAATATTAAACATTCCGGCATGAGTTTGAGAAAATCTAATGGAAAGTTTTATAGTTGTCAAATTTCAGGTTTTCCATGCCAAGGGTCCTTGTGGGTGCCAAATCCATTTTCACCGTCAAAAAAAATGAGTTAAAGTCTCCACAGTAAGATTTCTAGAAAAATTTCTTGCAAGATTTTGGCAAATAATAAAAAGAAATTGTCATCAACAATATCTTTTTTGTTATTGTAGTTATATAGAATCTATTTTTAAATGAAAAATACATTCAATGTCCTTAAAAACGGAAAAACACTTAAATTATACAAGATTTACAAAATAAATGTGTAAATTTAACAAATTCCTATCCAGCAAATAAATAAATAAAAATAATAATAATAATAATAATATAAAAAATAAAACAATAACACATACTTCACAAACTTAAACATCACATACTTCATACAAACTAAACTACATTCTATATGCAAAATACATTCTATTAATGTTTCAAATATTGAAAATATTTTTAAATCAAATAGCATATATATTATATTTACAAAAATATATTTATATAATTTAAATTCAATTAGTGTTTCAAATATTGAAAATAATTTTAAATCAAATAGCATATATATTATGTTTACAAAAATATATTTATATAATTTTTTAAAAATTATGTTGGTTCTTTGTGACTTCAGATTTAGTTAAAAGAATTTATCTAAATATTCCATCTTATAATTAAGATTATATGAAATTATAACATCATTAAGAATACATGAAATTTGGTAAGTCTAAATGTCCCTCGATAATTTTTACAATTCTCTTTCCATATGCTCCTAGTTTAGAGACAGACAGCTGTGTAACTGCACGATCTTTCGATGTTTTCATCGAAATTTGGAAACACAAGATCACAATTTAAATTGTAAATCATATTTTTAATATGAGAAAAATTTATTATAGTGTTTTCAAAAATTTGTAAAATATTATAAATATTAGTATTTAATAATTTAAAATTATTATTTTTTAATGAAAAGAGGGTTTTAGTGAAAATCACATCATAATTCATTTGTTGACGTTTTTCAAACCAGTGATTGTAGTTTTAAAAAAAAAAATTAGCTGAACAAAAAATTGCTTAGAAGAAGACCAACAACTAAAAATTCACTACTATCAATTGCTAATTTAGACTTAAATGTTTTTATTTCTTTATTTATTTAAAAAAAAAATTGCTAAATTGTAATTGTTATATAGGATTAATGGATTATGTTTTTTAATGTAAATATGGAGTTAAAACTCTTTAATATTTTCATTCTAATCAAATTGTGCATTATTAAAATTTAACATGATATTTGCAATTTATATGATTGAATTTTTTTTTTTATAATATTGTAACATTTTTGTTTTCCTACATCATATGGCTGAGAGATGTTATGTGAGGCAAAAGATGTCAATGACCAATATTTCAGAAGTTATCATAGCTATATCATTAAGGAAAACATGTAACTCCATTGAATTCCTCTTTCATTACATGCAAGTATTTGTGAAGTGTCTTTCTGGTCCAAATAGAGGAGATAGAGGATGCATCACCTCAATGAATACACAAGAGAAGACTAATCTAAAGGTTTAGAGTAGAAGGGGGAAAGCCTTATACTTCCACATCCCTATAAACAATAAGTGGATATTAGGCCTCTGATAAAGGGGTTTCAGTCTAGGCACAAGCCAACCATTATACAACCTCTAAAAGAACTCAAGACAAGATTTTTCAACACCAGTAGGAGCTAGAGTGTGGATAGAGAGAGAGAAGTTGATTATAAACATGAGGAACTCTCACAATGGAATTAGGAATAAAAATAATGTGGACCTACATTAGCATATCTAGGAGGTGATTGCCTAATATATATACTAGCATACCTAGGAGATGATTGCTCAATATATATACTAAGGAGATGATTTCTTGTATTATAGATAATAGCATTAAGCAAGATAGCCCTCTCCTAAAGCACATTTAAAATATCTTCCAATTATTAGATGATAAGTATAACTCCCTCCAAGAAGATATATATGATATACATATTTATCTTGCGTACTCAAACTATAAGCAAGCCCGTGGCTACATAGAAATAGAGCAAAAAACTAAGCTAAAAGCAACCCATGACGAAGTTGTTTCTAAGACGGGAGAATTGAAGATGGCGATGGCAGCGAGCTTTCCCTGTGCCGGAATTGGGGCTATCGTTTGGGTAAATGTTGGAGGCGAAGCAGAAGGGACGGCCATAGTCTCTGGCCTTCGCAGAACTAGCCTCAAACGCGTGGTGACGAAACCTCCGAAACCCCTTCGAATAACCTGCAAGGACGCTTTCACTCAGTCCAGCGCCAGGAAAGATCACGATGCTCTGGGTACAGTAGATATATTGGAAGGCTTGAACAAAACAAAGGTAGATCGGAAGGAAGAGACCGAGAAGCCGAGCGAGGACAGAGATCGGCAAAAAATCTTTCCTTTTTCGCTCAGAATCCTACTCGGGGGCGGAGAATCATTAGGGCTTGGGCCGATCTACGCAGATCTAGCCAGTAGGCCGGTCTTCATGCCAACCACCCCATTGCCATACCTTGCATGTAAAGATGGGGGACTACATGTAGCAGATCCAACCCACCTCACAAATGCTCGGCTCAAATTTCACAGATCCAGGCTGGATCTAATAGATCCGAGCAAGTTACAAGTCTATTTAGAACTAAGGAATCAGATCGGCCGGATTAGCCATCAAATGAGCGGAGGGCACGCTTCCCTGAAGGCAAATCGACCCAATAAGAGGCACGACCTGGAAGAACACACACAGCTGGACCATCTGGCAACCAACACAGACACCGGTTCAGGCAGAGCTCAGATAAACAGCAAACATCAGGTAACCAATAATCGTTTCCAGATTTTCATTAAAACCCCTGAAAAGAAATCTATCTTAATCTGGGTAAGTGGAGATAGCTATGTTTCGCTGTTAAAACAAGAAATCTGTGCTCAGACTGGCTATCCTGGCCAAATCCAACAATTAGTCAGTGGCAGGTGGTCTCTCCAGGACAACAGAACCTTGGGAAGCTACGAGATCAGCCCAGGAGAAACCATTGCCTTGAATCTCAGGCTGAGAGGAGGGGCACCATCCCAGGGACAGCCAAGCAGCACAGGAGGGGAAAGGGGAAAATAGCACCCCAGCATAAATCTAAAGGAGCTCCATCCTATAAAAATATTCTCCAAGGAAACAGAGAATCGGGATCCTCCCCAGATCAAGGTGGATACACACCCCAGCCATACACAGTAGACCAACTAGGGCAAACTCCAGCCCTTAACCTTGATTCCACAGGGTTGGATAACTCTGTTGAGACATATGAATCGCAAGCCCTAATATGTCGATTCAACAGCTTTTGGCCAACACCTATGAAGCTATTTCATTGGATCTTTGTCAATTGGACCATGGAATGCGAGATACACTTATGCTCCAAAGGGTTCTTCATAGTCAGATTTGCATTCAGGGAAGCCAGAGATACAATCATCAATGCTGGGCCTTGGTTTTGGGGAACGACGGGGCTGTTCATGACCCCATGGTTTACAGACTTCGATCCAAACAAAATGACAGTCTCAAAAATGCCGGTCTAGGTCCGTCTACACAACCTTCCCCTACATTTCTGGAGCGAACGAGTATTAGAAGGAATCGGGAACAGCATAGGGAAATACATTAAAACAGATACGGAAAGGATTGATGAAAGGATTTTCACTTTTGCACGAATTTGTGTGGAAGTGGATCTAAGTAAAGGGCTACCAGACAACATAAGGCTGATCTACAAACAACAAAACTGGTTGCAAATTTTAGACTACGAAAATACTGCTTTTAGGTGCAGACTCTGTAGAAAAACAGGGCACCTGCAAAGCACATGTCCAGAAGCTAAAAAAGTAAACAGCAAAAGGAAGCAGAAAGGAAAACAGAAGAAAGGATGGCATTTTTCCACTCCGGTCTCAGAAGATGAAGAATCAGAAGCCGAAGAGGAAGATACCACCACAAAGAAAGTGGAGGTCTCCCAAGAAATGGGAAATCAGAAGGGAACCACATCAGACATCAAGGCATCACAGCTTTACCCAAATCAGGCAGAGAAGACTACTGATGACTAGATCATGGGAGAGATAAAGCGGCACCATCAATCAGACACATCAGATTCAGACAAGGACTTAGGCACACTGAAAGGAGAAACACAGCTAGTCATAGCCTCGATCGAGCCCACTCAAGGAGAGTGGCGAAAGGTCGAAAAGAAAAAAGGAAGGAAAACCTGAAGCGTGAGTCTTACTCATATAAGATTTTCAGTTTTTCTTTTTCTTTCACTCCTCTCCTCTCTCTCTTTCTTCTTTTCTAATCTTTTTTTGCATGTTAGTTTTGTAACGTTGCGAAGGGTGCCATGGCACTCGAGCCCATTGGGCAGCTTATGGAAATGCATCATGCATCTGCAATTGTAACTTTTCATTTTTAATAAAAGGTTACAGATTTTTTCTTCGAAAAAAAAAAAAAAATAAAAAATAAAAAATAAAAAAAAGCAACCCATGACATCTTTCCTTAATAATAAGGAAGTTTAACTAATTTTTTCTATTATTTTCTAATATAACATTAGTTATAGTATGTTTAAGCCAATATTTGGAAATTCAATGTTTTTATTCATAAAACATTACATACAAAAGCAACTTATGGAAAATTATATTTACATTATATGTTAATAACCCCAAAAATTACTTAATATATTTGTTTATTTAAATATCTACGAGCCTAGATCCATCTTAACCTCAGATCTATCAAGCGCTCAAAGGGATCGAATCTCTCAAGGTGAAAACCTTTCCTCAAGTTTTTCACTAAAAAAAGAGGTTTGCACCTCAATGGATATGATCCCTCTAGATGTTTGATAGATCTAGGGTTAAGATGGATCTAGGCTAGTTGTAAGTAAGTAACAGTACGAAACTAAAAAATATCTCTCTCCCTCCCTCTCTCCTTCTCTCTCCCCCATTCTCTCTCTTTTCCTTCCTCTCTCCCCCCTCTCTCTTTTCCTTCCTCTCTCCCACTCTCTCCCACATTTCTCTCTCCCCTACTCTATCATGTCTCTCTCCCCCACTCTCTCCGCCTCTCTCTCTCTCTCTCTCTCTCTCTCTCTTAAATCCAATCCCATTGTATTGTATTTAAGAAAGTATCTAAATTAAGAAGGTATAATTCCTTGTAAAATGTTAAACCTATATTTTGGATCAATTATGTCAAAGAAAATACGATGATAAAAAACTTAAAATAATCATGCACTATCTTTCCTCTATCATTGTTACTCCCTCTCCCTCTCCCTCTCTGCCTTTCTCTATTTGTCTTTCTTATTCCCTCCTTCTCACCCCTTCCAACTCCATCTCTTACTCCTTCTCTCTCTTCCTTCCTCTCTCTCTATTTCTCTCCTACCTCCCTCTATCTCTCCCACCTCTCCCGCATCCATATATATGTCCCCCCCCCTCTCTCTTTCCCTTCTTTCCCTATCTCTATCCTCTCCTTTTCTCCCTCTTCCCTTGTCTCCTCTCTAACTCATTCCACATTCATCTCTCCCTTCATTCCACCTCTTTCTCCTCGTCTATCTCTCAATGTCTTTGTTCCCTCTCCAAATCATCTCCACCCCACAAACAACCCTCCACAGCCGCCCCCCCCGCCCCCCGCCCCTCCTCCCCCTCTGCCACCCCCCTCCCCTCTTCTTCTTCCTCTCTCCCTCTTTCCTCTCTCACCTTTGTCTCTCTCCCCCACTTTATTCACCCTCCATCTCACTTACCCTCTCTCTCTTTCTCTCTCTCTCTCTTAAATCCTATCCAATTGTATTGTTTTTAAAAAAGTATCTAAATTAAAAAAACATAATTGGTTGTAAAATATTAAACCTATATTTTGGATCAATCATGTCAAAAAAAGTATAATAATAAAAAACTTAAAAGAATCATTCACTACCTTTCATGGATCATTGTGAGTCTATCCAAGTTCCTTATAATAATATTTATATTATATAAATTTCACATATGTATATATAAAAGTATTCCCATTTTTAATTTTAATAAAACCTTGATTTAATCTCTATGGGAATATTTTTATTAGTCATGAGGGTGGAGGGTTTAGATATATCTTAAAAGTAATTATTGCCTTTTTGTTTTTAGATTTAATTTTAAAAAAATCATAAAATAAAATATTTATAAAATATTTTAATTGTGAAATGAGTTATGATTTTTGGGCATGTGGTATTGATAATCCATGGTATTGGCCCATGGTATTGTAACAGAATAATTAAAAGCTTAGATCCATAACATAATCATTAAAACCCTAGATGACCCATGGTATTGATAAATTGTGGTATTGGCCCATGGAATTATGATTTTCTTTTATCTAAAAGATGGATCTTAATTTTATTAATAAAAAAATATATATATATATAACAAATTAAATTTTAATATTTTTATTACTTAGCTCAAACCAGTTTATTGCACTAAGAAGGACTAATGAGAACAGGGAAGATTGTGTTGTTTTTGTGTTTTTTTTAATAAGTTATTATTACTATTATTATTATTAGTTATAATAAAGTCAACATTAAAAATGTTGACATACAATCTTTCTTACATTACATCTAACCCCTACACATATACACTATTAATTTTGTATATCAATATCCCTAATCGAGGTGATCGAGGTGTCAACTCAAGGTGACTAAGTTAATGTTAATGAGGATTTAGGACATCTGGCATTACTTGTCGCCCCTCGGTATGCCACCCAACACCCATGCATTCACTCTCCTTATGGAGGTGAATGCCCTCATACAATGTCACAAGGTTCATTGAATTTGAACCTTAAGGTTCAAAATTCAATGAACCTCAAAAAAATTAATCAAATTCGTTTTGATTCATCCAGGTTCGTTTATGCTTAATCGCAGTACATTGCATGTCAAGGTTGAGCAATAGAAATGGGTAGTATGTCGATGTCCCCCAACCATATGTTCATTTAGCACTCGTTTAGTTTGTAGAATTCAATTCATTCAATTTGTTCCTTGGCCTCCATTTGCATATGTCATATATGCCCTCTATTCACATTTAAAATTCCCTTTGTTTGCATATGTACTATGCACATTTAAAATTCCCTTTGTTTGCATATGTACTCTCTATCGATCAAATACCCTTTGCTTGTTCAATATTAAATGCTATACTAACATTATTCACCAACACCGTGGTATGTGTGCTGCTGCTTTGATGGTCAAATGATGCAGTAGTCAAATGTATCGTGTTAATCTACAAATAAATATGACATAGTATTCTAATTTCTTTATTTATTGTAACTTTTAATCTTTGCTCTACTGAAGTCACCACATTATGTCATTACATTTATATTAATATAAACACGATAGAGTAGTTTTTTGCTTCAATGGCTAGGTAGAGTGCCTTTGGGTTGGAATGTGTTACTCCTTGAACCAAATTTGTCCCACTATTAAATATTCATTTTCCCTCCAATCTGATTTGTCCCCTCAACATTGTCAGATTCACTTTGTAGAATTTCCTGCAAATTCTCTACAAATCTATCTCTGAGATCTATGTAGAAAATCTGATTCTAGATTAACTCGATAATGCAATATACCAAATCAAAATACTATAATCTACTTCTACTATCAAACTTGTAGAAGCTTAATCAATTTGAGCAAGGTCAAGCAGAACACATATAACAGAGAAGAAGAATCAATACACATGAAACACAGAAGAATACTCTGGTGAAAGCCTCAGCTGAAAAACCCCACTATCTGTATTATCATACAAGGTGGAAATACATCAAGATTACACAAAGCTTTATCTCTCACAGCTAGCCAACTCTCAGTACAATCTCCTTGGATGCTCATAGGCAAACAAGGCTTCTCACAAACTTTCTTCTCTGCCCTGCAAGCCTCCTATTTCCTTGTGTTGTTTCTCCTAGGTGATCCTATTCTTACCCAGTGTAACACTGATCACTCACACTAATCTCACATCGTGTAAAATTGTGCAATCCTCAAGGAACCTTGTTCCTTCTACATCGATGAGTTTCCTTTATAGGAAAATTCCTCCAACTAATAGTACATTGTCCCTATCTTTAATCTCAATTGCGTCTTTGTCTGAACTGACATGCATGACTTATTTATGAGAGAACTTATTTATGAGAGAATCTTCAAATATCTGGTGTACACTAGTTGCATGCATGCATTCATTAACTGACTGAACTCACATTTAGTTCCTCAAAATGTTTGGAACTAATTTAACTGGACTTAACTCAGTTAACTGAGCTAAATAATTACAACTCAAATACAACTCATCCTTATCTCCTTAATTAAGGGATAATCTCCTCAATCAAAGGGATACCTTTTGCATGACTTTACAAAGACTTCTAGCTTGAATTTCTCCAACTAATTAATCCATAATGAATTAATTAATTATTTTTCAAGTAGCTCAGGAGACTAAATTCGAATTTTAATTCAAGGACAAACTAAAATTGGAACATACTTAATGTTATTTTTAGCATTTCTTGTTGCTATTCTCAACACACTTAATCTTATCATTCACTTGTTGTTGATAAGGTATGTGGGTAGTGATTCCCTTATAATGTATGGATTTTATGGCAATGGTTTTTTTTGGATTTACAATAATTAATTAATTTATGTGGGTTGAAAAAAAGAATAACTCAAAAGGTAAGTAACAGGGTTCACTGAACCTAAACCTTCAGGGTCGGAATTCAGCAAACCCCAAAAAAATTTGAGGTTCGATTAGGTTTGTCAAACCTCAAAGACAAACTAATAATGAACCTGAATGAATTCAAAGCTCAAGGAAAATTTAATCAAATTTCTCTTTAGGTTCAACATCAATTCTAATTTAGGGTTTATTTATTTTTATTAAAAAAAAAATAAATAAATATATATATATATATAAAGGGAACACAACACGTGTCTCATTTTCTAGCTTGTGAGTACACATCTCATTTTCAACCTTCCTCTTTGGCATATGAATTTCTTTTTTATCTCGACCCTTGGGCATCCCTCACCATTACAGTTGTTACAACTTACAACTATACTACAAATGCTTGAGGCTCAGGCATCCACTCGACTATCCCTCATTGCTTCCCTCCATTTTGTTTGTCGCCTTGTGTACAATGTATATAAAATAAACATAATGCTCGATTCAGTGTCTCTTTCACCATGCAATTGTTTCTTGCTGCCATTTGATTG
>APFE030390437.1:8648-22600 GCA_000404065.3 Pinus taeda | reverse complement strand
AATAATAATAAATCTTACACTCTTATGTTATAATTAACCTTAGAAAAAAAAATCAATTCACTTTACTATCAGATTTTTATAAACAAATAAAAATCTTCATAAATGTCTTTCATTTAACTTAAAAAAATAAATATCAGTTAAGAAAATTTATACTCATATAATTATAGAATACTTGATGCAATTATTTACTCATAATTCACTTACATAGATTGGATGCCATTTACATATTGCCATGCATGCATGGCTTTGTTACATCTCATGTGTAACTATCAAAATATCAGTAGTAAGATTAATGTGCTGAAACTCTTACCTTTAGAATGAAGTTATAGAAGACTTTGAATTGATATTTATGATGAAAGTTCTATGGTGTGTATTTGCCTTTTTCTTACCAAAAAAAAATGATCCATACTATGTTGGGACAACTTCTTTTCTTTGATCATACAGCACACCTTTTTCTGCTGTGCAATGGCTTTTTCTATCTTTGATTTATTAAATAGAGTTGCGCGTTACAACAACATAATCTACCTGTAAGCTCTGCACCCGTGGCCGCCAGCAAAGGAGAATCCAAGGTTCTAGAGTGTGTCCTACACCACAGTTAATTCTCTAATGCTCATCAATTTGGAGGCTCTTGTTGGGATTTTCTCTGATGACCATCATATATATCTCAAAAAAGTTGAGAGATTCCCCAAAAAATCATTGAAATTTCCTAGGATCAAGTGGAATATCTCAGAAAAGTTGAGAGATTCCCCAAAAAATCATTGAAATTTCCTAGGATCAAATGGGAAAGATCTCGATGAAATGTGTTCACATGCCAAGCTCTCAGAGAGACTGAACTTCAAAATAGAAACTACCAAAAATTAAAAAAACAATTAGTTAGTACTTTATTTTTCATAACATGTATTCCAAATTCAAGTTATAATAAATACATAAGAAAAGGATTAATTAAAATTTAATTTAAATTAAATCTCATTATAGACATTTATGGTAGTTGTTTGTAATATATATAAATTTATAAAAATACAACTTCATCTAACGTGTCAATATTAATTTAAAATTAAAAAAGTGTCGCATAAATAGTAATATTTACTTTTTAAATATTTTGTGATTGAAGAATATTTTGCAACTTATATATATCTCTTATATTAAAGACAAGCTAAATACTAGTTTATCTCATCCCACAAACCATACAAATCTTTAATTGTAGCTATTAGACATTTTAATATATATTAATTTTAATTACATATAAAATTGGTATATTAATTTATACCTACACTTAATATATTAATTTTAATTTAAATATTCTTTTACATTTTTTAAATATTTAAAGATGGTTTATTTTATATATAAAAAAAAAATTTAACATTAGTCATGTCTCGCTAGCACAAATAGTTGAGGTCACTAGCATAACTGGGTGAGGATGTGCCTAGTTAGCTAGGCTACCTAGGATCAAACCTCAAGGAGGCTGTGCTAAAATCAAATCAACTTAGGGTTGGTGTGGTCAGGGTTGGTAGTGAGCAATGGTTTCTCAAGCCTAAAAAATGAGTTAGAATTATTAAAACATGACTAAAATAATGTTTATTTAGAAAATAGAATATGAAATTTTAGATAATTTTTTTAACATATAATTTGTTTGGAAAATAAAGTTTTAATTTTTACATAAATTTAGTAATATAAGAATTGTTAGGAAAATAGAGTTTTAAATTTTGCATAAATTTTATAGCATAGTACTTGCTCATAAAATTTTGAATAGATTTGTAAAAATGATGCTGTTAAATATACACGGAGTATTGAAGTTTGTTGATTCTCTATTAATTTATTTATTTCACTATTGGGATTTTTTTAGTCTTTTTATGAATTATAATCCATCATTTATATTATCCAAGGGAAATTTTGTCTATTTACATTATAAGTCTTAAAAAAAGGTTATGTAACTCCAAAGAAAAATAAATGATGCAAAGTTTAACAAATCTAAAACCATCCTGTCATAGTTATGTTCCATATATTAAAAATTATGTTTAGTGAGCCTACTTGCTTGTCTCCTTTGCAAAGAATTCTTTTAAAAGTTATGTTATAATTTGTGCACCTACTCGTTTGTGTGCTTTGCAAAGAATTTTTTTAAATATTTTATTAGTATAAATCATCGATCGAGTATGCAACAGCTGAAGTGAGGAGAAACAATAGTTCAAGAAAATTCAACCTCAATAACTAGATGGGTTGTCTACATAGTAGATGCACATGATCGTGGAAGGCACATTTTGAGTGCGTGGGCCAAAATGGATTATGGTTTTGCCAAAATACCATGGTTCAGTGAGCCCAAGGCGAGGTTAGGGGACCTAACATAAATTGTCTCTTCGATATGGTGATTATTGTCCCATCACTGTTCAATATGCTCTTAAAAGATCTATGTTTGACGTTCCGAATTAAAACGTCATTCAAGAGCATTGGACCAACTGAACCCCAGTTATATTTTCATATGGATAGTGAAATATTTACGTGCAAACCAAAAATTCGTGCAATAAACCTTCCGGTCGATTCCTAGATAACGTTCTATTAATTGAACAAAAACATATTAAAAATTTGAAATTGTCTGAGTATATCTCTACAAATAGAAAAACCTAAACTTCTTGAAATTAATGGAGATAACCTGGCCTCTGGACACTATGTTTTGCTATTATAATTTCAAAGAGAAACATATAGACAATAACCTCAAAATTAGAAGTGAACGAAAGATTCTTTGAACTAATGTTCATCATCTACAAGGGAGTTGGGGTGCTAAGAATTACTTCATGTCGTATTATCTTTGGTGTCCACCCTGTCTCCTAGTTCATCATTGTCCTCAACTTCTTGCTCTAAACCTTGGACGGTATTTTGCAGACAGTAATATTTTTCATTAATCTGATTTATCTCTTTCAACATAGTGCTTAGGAGAGGGTTTTTTTTAGATGAAGTCCACATGGAAAGCTACCAATACCTCTATGTGCTAATAAATACCTAGACCCTAGTGTAAATGAATATCTAGTAATTTTTCTCCATCATAACCCTATGTCTAGGACAATCTAGTGGCAACTATAGGGTCTCAAAGATTCTCCTCCACTATTTCCAAGTTTTGAACTATGGCGGTCTTGTGCCTACCATCAAAACCTTACGCTCTACAGAATGCCTCAATATTGCAACCTCTCATGTTAGTATTTTGGGTGCAGTGCTTCCACGAGCTTTCTTCTTGGGAACCTCCCTCTTCCTTTGTATTTGAGTAAGTTGGGGATGAGATTTTCCTTATTATTCTTCTAGTGACCTACCTTCACTTATCTTTCCTCTTGTTCTTCTCAAGTGTATTGATTTAAATACCAAGATGGGTGACCTTTATTCATGATTTCCTTTGAGCCATCAATCCTTTAAATTGTTGCTTCCAAAGTACCCCTAAAAATGCCCTTGTTCCTCTGGTGCATGCTGGAAAGATGGAATGCATTAAGGATATTCATATTATGCATTATGGGGGTGACCATGAGAATTAAACTAGCTTGGAAGAAGAGAGTCATAATCTCCCATAAACCCTATGATGTCTTCTATCACATTTGCTTCATCATTATCCAGTGAACCTTAATTGGATGCAAAGCCTCATTGGCGTAGAGTGGTATTCTCACTAGTCTCACCTCCTCCTATACATGAATGTTATACATGTGTGTTCCCAAGAATAATCAAGTTCTACTCTGTTGCCTCTCTTAAAGTTGGGTGTGACATCTCCCCTCCTAACGTCCCGTATAGGGTGAATTGGGAAAAAGTTGATTGTAATTAATTATGGGATAAATACTAAAATAAATGATACTAACATTTAAGAAAATGAATCATTTTTCTTTCAATTTCTTGGTTATTAAGAGTGCTTATTATCTTTTGAATGGATTGGACATTTTTTAAAAACTAGGATTTCCATGAAATTCTTGACCAAATGAATTCTTCTATCTTGATTTTCCACTTCCCTTTGCTAACGAATCAATAGTCTTGTACATTATGTCACTTCACACTACTTAATATTCATTGAGTCAGGGGTGTTTAATATCCCAAAACTTTGAGATATAACAAGATGTTTGAGCATTTTCCCAAAATGTATTGAAGTGTAGACTAGACTTTTCTCACTTACATTTAGTCCCACAAGTATTTAGTCTAAGACAAAATAAAAATAAATTATAAGCACCTTTAAATAATTATTATGTATCTTTGAAGACAACTACATAATCATTATTATTTATCTTCCTTTTCCACTATGAAACCATCGATATGGATGAAAAAAAAATATAATGATCCATGAATGAAAAAAAATATAATAATCCAATCTAGGTCAAAAACCTTGAAGGTCGTATTTTTCTCCCAGGAATTCATGAGTCCAACTTAGGCATAAAACCCAGAATTTGACCTTATTATTTTAGTAGTTTTTTTATAGAATAAAGAAACACTTGCCAAAGACAACTATTCTACCATTCAAGTTGAAGTTTAATTGACTTTTACCTAACACAGAAGTGTTTATGTATTAAAAAACAATCCTAGATTTTACCTTCATCTGTAGACAGTGGCATTTGAACCTATCTCTATCTCTTATATGTATGCAATCACACAGCTAGTCCATCAAATAGGTTTCTTTAATTATCAGTTAATTAATATTTCATTCACAACATATATACATAATTCAAATATCTTACCCAAGTACTTGAAGGAATAAAAACTTATCTATTTCATTTCAGAAATAGTTCATAGGTTTCCACGATCCTTCCAGTGTTGAACTGACTTGTATAAATATGTTTGCATGAGATCTCCCTCCAATTGTCAAGTAAAAGTAGGAATATTATTGGAGTTGCCTACCCCAACAACCCTAGTAAGGTTATTTTAATATCTTGTAAGGGTATTTTATTTTCTTTGTTCCTTTCTTCTAGAAACACAAAATAAATCTAAGATAAAAACATATTTCTCTTTTCTTCCCTTTTGTTTTTCTACCTCATTAGGCATAACTACAATTGTTTCCCCTGACACTTATTGGTTAATCTCTCATATTAACATATTAACATATTTGTGATTATTAATGTTCTAAAATAAATTTTCATTATTTATTATTATTTTTTTTTATTAAATAAAACATATTCCAACACGTCTTTTTTATTTCTCAAAAACAAATAAAAGTCACCAATAAGTCATTCGAGGTTTATTAAAAAGTGTTTCTACATGAATTGTTTCTGTACATGAATTATTTTTGTAGATGATACACCTATACAAATATTTGGCTTTAGGGCACTTAAATTTTTAATCATCATTTCTTAAAAAACTATTTTAAACAAATTTTAAACACTTTATTTAGATATGCAATAAAGTTAGTAGTTAGAATTCTATTAGTTGATGTAGTGGGGAGGACAAGAATATGTTGGTATCTTTCAATTTAAACCATAATATCAAAATGATTAATTAAAAGAATGATTAAAATGGCCAATTCCAATAAAGAGACATTTAATTGGGTATGAAAATTAAAAATTTCAAACTTCAATAAAAAAATTAAAATTAGAAATATAGAATACCATAAATTAATAATAATAACGATCAGTATACTAATTAAAAAATAATAATACTTTTATGAAAGTTTATTCTTTTATTATATTTTGAAAAATAATTATATTATTTTCTTGATATTTGATAAATTGAAATAAAATTAATTAAAAAAAAAACATGAAAAAAACAAAATACTAAAACATTTAATTTCAATAAATAAATTTTATATATATTATATCTACATTAAAAATAATAAATAAATAAATACATATTGATTATATTTATATCATAAATAAAAAACAAGAGACAACCGTAAAATATCAACCAACCCAAAAGCGTCTAAAAATGTAGATAAATAAAACAAATCAAGAAAAAAACACTCGAAAATCAAGAAAGTGCCCAAAGAAACCAATGAGCCTGAAGCAAGAAAAAATGATTCTAAGCCCAAAAAGCAAGAAAGCGCGAAAAAGCAAGAAAGCGCAAAAGCTAATGAGGTTGAGAGAAAAGCAAAGAGAGGAAGGATTGTGAAAACAACAGTAAACTCTACATTACAAAAGTGTGTGTAGTGGCCATCTGTGTGTTTAGATGGTGATGAAGCCATTCTATTGGGCTTCAGCCAAGCTTCACGGGTCATTCTTCGTCCATTCTGTGCAGCGATGTTTATTTGGCCAACCAATAGAATATTCCTTGAGAGTTGAGTTAACTGCTTCACGGCTCATTCTTCGTCCATTCTGTGCAGCGATGTTTATTTGGCCAACCAATAGAATATTCCTTGAGAGTTGAGTTAACTGCTTCACGGCTCATTCTTCGTCCATTCTGTGCAGCGATGTTTATTTGGCCAACCAATAGAATATTCCTTGAGAGTTGAGTTAACTGCTTCACGGCTCATTCTTCGTCCATTCTGTGCAGCGATGTTTATTTGGCCAACCAATAGAATATTCCTTGAGAGTTGAGTTAACTGCTTCACGGCTCATTCTTCGTCCATTCTGTGCAGCGATGTTTATTTGGCCAACCAATAGAATATTCCTTGAGAGTTGAGTTAACTCAAAATTAATCAAATGTTTGACGGTTAAATTCCTTGATCTGTTTCTATGACCTGGGCCTGCTATGTTACAATAGTTGGTTGTTGCTCAACCGGAAATTGCTCCTTCAAGAAATCTAGCATTGCAAAAACATAGCCAAGCGAATTCATAAAAACTGCCAAACGATTTTGATGGATTTTCATATCTAGATTTCTAATTTTGGGTGGCCTTTCGTTATCTTCGAAAAACTTTCTTCATTTCAATTTATTTTAATCTATGTTGATTATATTTCATCCCATCATTCTTGATTTCAGTTCAGTGTTTATCTATCTTATTATATTTTAACACACCTTTTTCATCATGAAACCCGTTTAGTTCGAGGTACATTTTATGATTACATTTTATTTTCACTCCTTGTTCTGCTCCACTCACTCAATCCATCAAAACCCTATTCCTTTCATTTCTACAGCATTTCATTAAGGTTAATTTCTTTAGCATTTGGCTAAGGATATCGTTTTGGTCTGATCTCACCCTCTTATATCACAACAAGAATAAATTAAAAAGTTTTCGTTGATCATCGTTCAAGAACTTACTGTGATGCTTTCCAAAACCTCATTCCTTTCATCAATTATTATTTTTATGTAAATCTTTCTTTTTTTAAATATGAAAATATATATTTATTTAACATACATTTAAATATTGCAGCGTTATTATCACTTCATCAAAAATATTAATGTTATAATGTATTTTGTTATAAAATTACTAGAATTTATGTCTTTATTTTAGTTTTTAAAATTGCACTCTAAATAGCATAATGGGTTGTGAACTTTTATTAATATTATAAAATCTATTTCATGTTTATAATGTATATAAAATTGTATGTTCTCACTATATATTTTTGTTGAAAGAATTAGTTTCACTTAATGCTAAGTAATGTTAAGTGAAGTATGTATTTTTTATAAAAATTGCTAGTATGTATGTTTTTATTTTTTATTTTTTAAATTGCACATTAAATGACATAATGGGTTATGACTTTTTTATTAATGTTGTAAAATCAATTTCATGTTTATGATGTATATAAAATTGTATATTGTCAACATATATTTTTGTTGAAAGAATTACTTTCACTTGATGCTAAGTAATGCTAAGTGAAGTAAGGTTTCAAAATTAGATGAAAGATAAAAGTTTTAGGCTTGGGAGGGAGAGAAGGAGGCAATGATGGTGATATAGAGGTATATAGAGGGAAAGTGGTGAATGTGCCATAGATAATGGACTGAAATAGATGTTAAGGGAGAGAGAGAGTCGAGGGAGGGGAAGGGGGAGAGAGAATGAGAGAAAGGATGAGCGATAAGAAGAGAGAGAAGGATTAAGAGAGAAAGAGTAAGAAAGGGAGAGAGGGAAGGAGTTCAAGAGACATAGAGAAAGGGGGAGAGAGAGGAAGGGTGGTCAGTGGGACTATATCAAGAGAGAGAGTGGGACATGGAGAATGAGAGAGACGGAGAGTGGGAGACGGAGGGGGAGAGATCACGAGAGATAGGGAGAGAGAGCTAGGAGGAGTGAGATAGAGAGGGATAGGAGAGAGAGGGAAAGAAAGATTGAAAGTGAGAGAGTGGGGAGAGAGAGAGGCAGTGGGGATGAGAGTGAAAGTGAGAGGAGAGGGAGGGAGAGAGAGAGAGGCAGTGAGAATCAGAGTGAAAGTGAGAGTGAAAGTGAGAGGAGAGGGAGGGAGAGAAGGATATAATGTCAAAGAGATTGAGTGAGAGAGACATTCTAAGAGTGAGAAGGAGAAATATTGGGATACACTGAGAGAGGGAGAGCAAGTGAGAGAAAGAAATCGAGAGGTAGAGAAAGAGATGGAGGGAAAGAGAGATGGAGAGAGGGGGCAAAGGAGGAGGAAGTAGAGAGAGAGTTCTATGCTCTTAACCTGCAAGACTATACCAGAATACCAAATATGCGAAGAAATATACCCAGAACATAGAACAATGAGAAATAACAGCAAGCATTTTATTATTCAGAAAGCAATGTTCACTTGCCTCTTCGAGGGGGCAACCTCCAATAGAGCAGAGCTCGATTATAAAGTAAGACACGATGCTCCTCGAGGGGATTCTCTATCCTTTATATAGGATTCATACATGCAATACCATGGTGCAATACCATGGTTCTTATTAATACCATGGCCCATTTGCAGCTAACTGTGGTCCCTTCATTAAATGCGGGTTAACCACTTACAATTATTAATATGGTCTTTATTGACTCTTTAGTTAACTATAACTATGAATCGATCCTATTACATAAATAAGGGGGCTAGGATGGGACCCTAACATGCCCTCCCCCATAATAATAACCTTGTCCTCAAGGCTGAAGCTGCGGAAACTACTGAAGAATAGTGGCTAGTTCCCAGGTTGCATCTTCCGGAGAGGTGTTGTTCCACTTCACGAGGACTTCCTTGATCATGCGGCCATGCAGGTGCCTTTCTCGTGTTTCAAGAACCTGTTCAGGTTGGAGCCAGATTGACCCTTCTTCATCTAGTTTAGGTAGACTTGTTTGAATTCTGCAATTGTTCCCAATCACTTTCTTGAGGCATGAGACATGGAAAAATGGATGGATTTTTGCAGTGTGTGACAAAGCTAGCTTGTAGGAAACTTCTCCAATGTGCTAAAGTACTTGATATGGTCCGTAGAATTTTCGAGATAGTTTCTGACAACCCTTGTCTTTGAGTGATGTTTGCTTATATGGTTGGAGTCTCAAAAATACCTGATCCCCTTCTTGAAATTGGCGTTCTGAGCGATGTTGATCTACCTATTGCTTCATGCGGTTTTGAGCTTGATGAAGATTCTCTCTAAGGTGGGCCAGCATGGTTGTGCGGTTCTATAGGAGTTGATCCACTGCTTGTACCTTCGAGCATCCCTTGATATAAGAAGTAGGGGAACAGGGGAGTTGACCATAAACTACTTCATCTGGAGTCATTTTGGTGGCGGCATGATAGTTAGTGTTATACCACCATTCAGCTAGAGGTAACCACTTGTTGTGCTATACAAGAACCCCCCATTTCATAAAATTTTACTTTCAAAACTATAATATGAAATGGGTCCCTTTTAGATTAAATTGGTATCAACTTATCATTCCTCAAAAGGTCCGGAAGGAAACAAAACATTATAAAACCTTTTGAGTTAATATATAATCGGTCTTATAATAAAAGATGAATAATTCTTTATTATTGCGATAAAGCAATCGCAAGATCGCATATCGCAATAACAAAGGATGCATAACAAAGGACCCATTAGTTTTCCCCGATGCGACAAGCGTGAATAAATATCGGCTATCGGGAAGGTAAGCAATCATAACAAAAGGCCCCTCTCTTTGCTCCGATGCGATATCGCTATTGGCGATCGGGGAATGCAATATGCATGCAAGGAAAAGTCCTCTCCTAAAATCTCCCGATGCAAATTAGCGATATCGCTATCGGAGATCGGGGATTTCGGAATGACATAAATGAAACCACTCAAGCATTCCTCTGATCCCCGATTGCAATAAAGCTAAGTGCGACTTTCAAAAAGGATTGATAAGGCTTGGGTATATTGTCTTAAATTATTATTAAAAGCCTTTCTCTTCCCGATAGTGATTCACTTGCGCCCAACCACCAAAAAATCAAAGCCATGCTTAAATGAATTATTCGGCGAATAAAGGATATGATGAGCATTTAAATGATTGACAGGTTTAAACAACCAATTAATGGAGCAGTTATGCCAAAATCTCTTCAGAGATTGTATCCGCTGGAGCCTTATGCTAATCCTCCATTATTCATTGATTGGCATAATTCTTTCATACTTGGTTTGCACCATCTATTCTCTGCATTACGTTCATTTTATCTCCTGTGCAGAGCTCCTCCAAAGTAGCAAATTCATGCCAAATGGGGAAGAAATCTAAGAAATTTGGAATAGCTTCAGCTTCCGCAGTAACAGGCCAACATACTACCAATCCGGGACCAAGTAAAAAGGGATTAATCTCAGACACTACATGTCTTGGTCTCAGTAATACTACTTGGCAGAGCATCTACAATCTGGTTGAGGCCGAAGAACCTCAGGAAACATCGGTACAAGCTACAGCAGGCTTGAACCGGAAATCCAAGGCTACCCTAAAGGACTTGGCCGATTCTTACCTACAGAGGATAGCGGCTCGAGAGCAAATACTTCGATACACAGATGTGGCAAGATGGGCAGTTGAAGAAATTCCAATTACGAACAGAACATTCTGCACTATCGATGGGAGAGTATTTGGTTCATTTCAGCCCAATGATTTAAGACAAATGTACCATTTGCCCGAACCAGAGAAGAAGTATAACAAAGCATTTCTGGAGAAGTTCAGAGATGAAAATGAAACTGAGTCAGTGCCTATACGGGAATGGAGACAGAACCCAACGAAAAACAAGCATGAGAGTTCGGGTAAGTACTCTCTCGATTCCTTGTGTTCTCCTTATTGTTATGTTGGAGCTATGATGTGTTGAATTTGGGGGTTGCATGAATCCTCAAAACTTTCCATAGAGATGGCACCTTTAATGGAAGCAGCATGCAATAGTGAAATCATGGATTGGGGGAATATATTATCTGGTAAGTTAGGAACAACTATTCTTGATTTCAGAAACAAATCCCGCATTACTGATAGATTCATTCCTCCATTTTACTTTATTACCTACATCTTAGACACTCTTTGTTTTAATTCCGAGTTTCCTGTGCTGGGGTGGAGATGGACTCCACAAGACCCCATGCCCATTCATATCTATCACCAAAAGTTGTGGAAATCCCATTATAAACACCACTTATATCAAGTCTGCAATGGATTCATGTTACCCATTTACTATGCAATTTTTGATAAACCTGCTCCTAAGATTTCCTCTCAAGCAGAGATTGACTTGACAGCCTTAGGAACCTAGTTCGGAGAAGAAAAATTTACCTATGTAAGAGTTTTCGGCAGTCAGGCCAGGCCTCATGTCCTCCCTTTGTATATACTAGACAAACTATTAGCTCGAGAGATAGCATATCAGCTTACATTCGCATCAGCTACAAAGACTCGAAGGAATTCAAAGAAGCAAGTCTGGCCTGCTTTTCCTCTAAGGTGTGGCATCTACACCTTGCATGATTACAAGCATGCAGAGAAAGAGGCGGAAAAGATTAATATACTGAATCTCGCCACTCTTCCTAACAGACGATTTGATCCAAACAAAGTCGTCTATAATTTTCTAGAGCAGGCCAAACTCACTAAATTTGAACATAAAGAAGATGAGTTTGATGACCTATTCTCCTCGGCCGAGTCGCTATTTTAGGTGCAAGCGATAGCTAAAATTAGATAACATGACGACGGGTTAGTCGAATTTAACAAACTTAGAGAGCAAAGGTTGCAAACTCTGCCTCTAGATTTGTTAGCCAATGCCTGGATGACACAGTCAAGCAAGCTTGAACAACAACTTACCAACAAACCTCCTGCTACATCAGAAATTTTTGAAGAAGTCCAAAGAAGAGAGCAGGAGGAACTTCGGAGGAAAGAACAGGAGGAAGCACAGAGGAAAGAACAAGAGGAAGCACAAAGGAAAGAACAAGAGAGAATACATGAGAAGGAACAGAGAAGGCAGCAGGAGCAGAGCAGCAAGGATGTGAATGTCGACACTCAGATTGACCCGAGATTGCTCTAGGAATGGCAGCAATTTGATTCCACCATAAGAAATCTTGAGAGCTCAAGGGATGCCGATACATCCAAAGCGGCTGATACACAGGATACAACATCAAAAGAGGTTCCAAGTGAAGGAACCAACGGTCTACCCCCTACTACAGAATTAGAAATAATTCCCAAGGATCCTTCGGATCAAATCATTTTGCAAGTGGAGGATATCCCTCCATTAGATGTCTTTTATAGCCCAAAGCACTGGGCTATAATAAAGCGACAACGGAAAAGGAAAAGGATTGATCAACCTTCCCTATTCCCTGAACAAACAGTGACAACCAATGTAGTTTGGAAGGAGGAATTCGATCCTTCCGATGACCTAACAAAGTTGTCCCAATATGTTGGAGTCTATTCAGCGGCCACCATGGACAAGGCATTGGAGGTGAGCAATTTGTTAAAAGAAAAGGATCAGACGATCGCTTCGTTACAAGCACAGCTATCAGAGGCACAACAGAAAGCAAAGCAACTACAACAACAATTGTCCACGTAGCAACAGTTAAATAACCAACTGAACAAGCAGTTGCATGAAGAGAAACAGAGGGCAGATTCGGGTGCGATTCAGAGACAGAAAGAACTATCAGAGGCATTAGAAAAATTGAAGACAATGAATGAACAGATGGTAAAGACAAAATATGAGCAAATTGCTCAATTATCAAGTCAAATAGAGAAGTTCAAGAGTCTTTCGCAGCCTGCCGATTTCAGAGCAAAGGCAATACAGATTAATAAGGCACTGATAACACAAATAAGATTATTGTGTCATAAAATTGCTCAAGTTGAACCTCTATGTGACATAACAACATCTATAATAGATAAATCAGTTGATGCCAGATAGGACTTAGATCAGGCCGATGAGACCTTAACGGATTTTCTTACTTGGCAGGACACTAATGAGGGACAGGCAGCGAACTTGCCTAAAATCTTAGAATCCCATAAAGAAATTCTATTCATGGAGTGGCAGTCCCAATTGATGAAGGCAGAGAGTGCAGTTTCTAGATGAAAATTATCCACAAATAATCTGGTTGAATTGATTAATAATACTCTCTATTTATCTAACATGATCTCTCAATGTACACCAGGTAAATTACTATCAGCTAAAACATTGGAGCAATCATGTTACCAAGAGCTAGAAAAGAATGGGAGATTGATCACAGGGATTAAAAGTTTAACTTGGGACACCTATTGGTTGTTCCTAGTAAAACCACACAGCCAGAGAGCCGTCCTCAAGTGCCTAACGGATGCAATCGGGTGTATCATTCCCGATATACACGATGCCACCTATTATGCTCAAATCAATTCTCGTCTCAGCCGCCCTCAAGAAGTGGAACCAATGCTGGCGATATGCCAACTCAGGTCAAAAGGCAAACAGCCAGAGTGATGAATCATGTTGTCGACTACCAGATTGTTGTGGGGGAGATATTCAAGATCGAGTTATACCAATTTAGTAGCATTTTAATTTTGTAGTTTGTTGGTTTAATTTAGTATTTATAGACCCTTTCATGTATTTAGAAAGGGTCATAAGTTTTTGTATATGACTTAAGCCTGAAGTTGCACTACTGTACTTCAGGAATATTCTTTTATAAAGACTGGACCAATTATTCCAATTTTGATAACGAAGCTTTTATGTGGATGTGCACTACTGCCTTTATTTAAAAGTATTTCTGAGTCAGAAGAAGGAATTCGAATTGCGAT
>APFE030390435.1:78210-109935 GCA_000404065.3 Pinus taeda | reverse complement strand
TACGCTATGTGTTTTATAAATGAGTCAAAACTTGTGTTCTGTAAATAAAAATGGTGTTGCGGGCACTCGGCGGCGGCTGCATGAATGTTCAAATGAGAGCAAGACAGACTATAACGGTGAATTAATTAAAAGGTTTCCCAAAGATTGAGTGGGCCCATAACTCACAGGTCCAGGATCAAGATTTTTAAAGAATTTGGGATTTTGGGCAACCCCCAAAATCTCATTTTCATCAGTTGGTATCAGAGCAGGGAAAGGATTCCTGAGAGAAGAAAGAAGAATGCGAACTGATGGGGAAAGAGGTACAGCTATGTTAAAGTTGGAGAGTTTATGCAGATGGCGGCAGCAGAAGGTGAGAATATTTGCAGCAACCTAGAGGATGCCAAAAGACCGAGTGCGGAGGGCTCGGTGAGGTATCATGTAACAGAGGAGGCTGTTACTGTAGAGGTTGGTTGCACTGAAGGAATGCAGTGGTTAAAATTACTAAGGACAAGGAGAAGCATATGACCAGGAGTTCATAAATTTTTGTGCCTCGGGAGTCTGATGCAGGTGCATCTCACCCTTTTCTTAATTAAAGAAAAATCCAAGTGGAGCATGAAGACGTGGACCAGCGGAGCTGAATAAAGGGAAAAAACAGATAAAATCTCTCTTAAAGAAGTTAAAGAAAAAAATTAAAGAGAGAATGGATAAGACTAGATAGACTTCCTATTATTAATAGCCATGCACACTTTTTGGAGAGTTTTTGTGGAGAAAAATCAGAAGAGGATAGGATCAGTCCTTCATAAGACATTTTATATAAATGTAATGGAATAGGGGTGTAATAGATATCTTATTTTGTGAAGAAAATTGTGAGTGAGCAAGATGTAGCCGAGCATGAGTTCGTTTTAAGGCTGCAATGCCTTAATTTTGTAATTGTTCCGTAAATATATAAAAGTGTGTTTATGTTCTGTGTTAATTGTATACGCTGTGTGTTTTATAAATGAGTCAAAACTTGTGTTCTGTAAATAAAAATGGTGTTGCAGGCACTCGGCGGCGGCTGCATGAATGTTCAAATGAGAGCAAGACAGACTATAACGGTGAATTAATTAAAAAGCTTCCCAAAGATTGAGTGGGCCCATAACCCACAGGTCTAGGATCAAGATTTTTAAAGAATTTGGGATTTTGGGCAACCCTCAAATTCTCATTTTCATCAACTTTGGAGCTTGTGAAGATTATAAATTTATAACGTTACACTGTTCACACCATATTAAATATATATAAAAAAAAAAAAATTATAATTTTTTTTTTTTTAACTTTTAATTTTTTAACATGCCCATCAATATGACGTTTTTGAAAATGAATGGCAAGTTCAGCATGACGTGGAGGTTTTAGATTAAAACATATTTTACGGGTAAAAATGCGAAATACGGACATATGGGCGTCAAATTTAACCCCTAGGTGCAGCCATTTAAAAAAAAAAATTGTGAGTGGCCATTCCTTCAAAGAATACTTTAACAATCACAATGGCATTGTTATGTTATTTAATGATCAAAGTGTCTTTGTTATGTTTTTGCTTTGCCCAATGATATGAAAATTGACTTAGTTGCATGTACTTTACATAAGAAAGGAAAAAATAAACAAATCTCCAATTATTATGTTTCTATACATTGTTGCAAAACTTTTATGTAAACAAAAATAAGCTCCTTGTGTAGAAAAACTATCTAGAAAAACATAAAACATAATTTTTTAATTCAAATTAGTTAATTATACTTTACATTAAAACTTGGAATTAGAGTTTGACTTACCCTCAACAACACGAATGTATGTGGCTTCTCAGTACTTCTATTATAATTAATTCAATTATTCTTTATAACCAACAATATTACATAATTATTCTTTATAACTAACACTATTACATAATTTTACGGTAGCGTTAAAAGAAATTAATTCTCAAATTTATTAGAGTTATAGCTTTAAGCTTTTAATATAAAATTTCAATATATCATTAAATTTTGTTAGGCTTTATTGAGATTAAAATGCAAGTGGGCAATTATAATTAGTTATTTTAATTGTGATTTTTTTTTTTCAATTTAATATAAGACAAATATATAGTTTATTCCATCTTTAATATTAACTTAATATTTAAGATAAAAAACATATTCTATTTTTAACCATACTTGAGCGATTTCAATTTCAAAATATATATGACAAGCTTAGGGTTATTTGATGTGATTGGGAATAATATACGTATTAATTCCTCTAATGCATTTTAGATTTCGATACGTATTAATGCATTTGATGGGTTATTTGATGTGTTTGACAAAGAATATGCCTATTAAAATAGGAAACGTCTTTTCTTAAATCTCAGATTCAACAACGTCTTTTCTTAAATCTCAGATTCAACAAGAAGTTTTCTCCCGATTAAAGAGTCAAAGATCCACAAATGTACTACATTGAATCTATTTGTGAACCATAACTTATGAGCCGTATAGAATAAAATATTCATAAAGTTAAAGAAATCTTTCAATAAAACTCTTTTTCTAAGCTCAGAGTTCTTTCAACTTTTTGTATAGTCTTGTCAAATCATTTGAATCAGCTGTGATTCTATATTTTTTTGTTATTATATGAGATTGTGAAAAACTTTGAATTCACAGAAAAGAGTCTTTCCTAATATTATATTATAATAATAAGGCTGTATAACTAAGGTGTATGCACTTAGTTGATTTAGTCATTAATTAATTTTGTAGGGTTATCATGTAATTAGTTTTGGTTAAATATTATTAGTTAAAAATACTTATTTTTTATGTGTCATGTACAAAGCTTGGTTCAGGAACTTTCATGCTTCTCATGGGTGTATTGCTAAATTGTATTTACAATGTGAGTTTTTTTATCACAATTTTATGATAATTTTTTCTCTTTCATGTTTCTCATGGGTGCATTGAGAAATTGTATCTACAATGTGAGTTTTTTTTTATCACAACTTTATGAGATTTTTTTCTCTCTTTACAGTTGTTGTATGGTGGTGTTCATGTATTTTTGTCAATGCTTCCCTTAGAAAAATGCATTTTTCGAATACATGAAGAGAAAAACACTACTACACATAAACTAGAGAGGACACACTATTCAAAGAAAGGAAGAGATAAAGAAATTTGTGAACAAATATCTCTACTTAGATGAGATCATTATCAACTACCATAAAAGTTACTTTTATAGGAAAGAAAGCAACCAATGCAGCTTTCCAAAAATAAATGCAAACTAAGAAATATTCTAATGGATATTAGCCTAGAAAAGATTCTAATAGAGACTAGCCTAGAAAAGAAACCCGACACAACCACTACATTAGAAACTTTGGTATTGAGTAAAAAAAATAAAAAAGTTAAATAATTCAAGAAGTTGAAATGATCTTGTAGCTCATCTTTGAATAGTCGTTAATTCTCACCATTATCCCATAATAATAGTAAATTAATCTTCATGTTAGCTACTCCATTACATGGTGAGTATTTTTTGTGAGATGATCTAAATATTAGAACCAATGTGATATTCCTTGTACTTTATTATTAATTATGGAATTGATCCATTATTAAGTTTACCATTAACCCTAATTTTCCATTTCGAAAAATCCATTTTTTTATTTCTTCTTTTTTTTAAAATTAAAATTTAATGTGTAAAAATAATTAACATATAAAAATGAAACTCTATGATGGCTTTACAAATACTTTAATTCAAGTAATAAAGTTGCAAAATGCTTAATAGTTTGTGTTCAATTTAAATAATATTAAATCCGGCCATGGACCAAATTTCCATAGCATCATCAATAATAACACCATAGCATCATTAATAATGTTAAGTTTTTTGCATTTATGAATTGATGCTCCTTTCATGTAATGCAAGGAATAGAGAAAGGGTGAGTTCTATGAACATACTTGTGGGGTTGTGATAGGTTCTCATCTTTCCCCTATAGTTGCCAACTTGTTCATGGAAGATTTTGAGAGCAAAGCTTTAGCCTCTGCTCCATTCCGGCCCAAGCGACGGAAGAGGTTTGTTGACAATACTATATCGTGTGGCCCCATGGTCATGAAAAATTAAATCTGTTTCTCAACCATCTTAATTCCCAATCTAACTCCATCAAATTCACGATGGAAATCGAGGTAGATGGATGTCTCCCTTTTCTTGATATTCTCCTCTGTAGAATGGATGATGGTACTGTCTCTAACTGAGTTTTTTGTAAGAAAATGCAGACTGAATAGTATCTTCATGCCAGTTCTCATCATTTTCCAACACAAAAACTCAGGGTTCTCAATGCCCTTGTGACTCGTGCTCTAAGAATTTCTGATGAGAATCACTTAGAAGAGGAAAAATCTCAACTTCTGAAAGTTTTTGAAAATAATGGCTATAGCATGCAGCAAGGCCTCAAAGTTTTTCTAAGGGCTAAAGAATCAAGGATTAAACCTTCTCGTGACTATACAATCTCGAGTGTTCAACTTCCTTTTATTCAAGGGACCACCGATAAGATTTCCCATTTCCTCAAAATGAACAAAGTTTCTGTTACCTTCAAACCCCTTAATACTATTAGAGATTCTCTTAGATCCATCAAAGACCTTGTAAACCCTAAATACATTAAAGGGGTCTACTCCATCCCATGTTCCTTTAGAATTCCCTACATTGGGGAAAATCGTTGCTCCATTAACTAGAGAATCCAAGAACATGCTGCAGATATTAAGCACAATTGCTCTTGTTCATAGGCTTTAGCTGAACATGCAGTGAAATCCAATCACCATTTCTACATCGAGGATTCCTGGGTCATTGCCAAGATTGATCACTTCCATCATAGGAAGATTTGAGAAGCAATTGAAATTGAAAAACATGCTACTAATCTTAACAAGGATGATGGTTGGAAGTTAAGTAGAAGTTGGATCCCTGCCCTCTTTTCATAATTTTTTTTTTCAATAAATATAATAATTAATAATTGATTATTTTTATTTTTATATTGCAATTTATATCCACTTTGACCTCTCTATTAAAATATTATCCAATATTTTAATATAATAATATTTAAAATTAGTTGTTAAATATTATTCATTTTTAATAATAACCATGTTAAACTTATTTCTAATTATATATTTACAAATATTCAATTCTTATTATATTATTAAATTAATCTAACTAATTCTGAATTCAATATTATGTTTTTTCCCTTAGAAAAAAGTCGTAATTTTATTCATATTGATAAAATTACATTTTGTAGATGCCAGAGGCATATGTAGATGGTTGTTCCTGTAGTGATAGGCAACAAAACAGAGAAATAACACAAAATAGCAGATGACTGTTCCTGTAATGACAGGAAGCAACAGAAATAAAATATCAGAAGAAATGAGTTCCAGCAAGCCTAAACTTTCCTTCCCTTCTTCTTCTCCACCCGCCGCCATCCTCCAGAGTCAGGTGTGGGTGTAATAATAGCTAGCTGGTTTTCCATTGGGTTCAACTGAAGTTCTTTGTCAGATTCTGAGCCCTCTGAGCCATGGGTTCGTTTGATGCCACTTACTTCCATTTGTAACTCTTGATGCAAATCTGAAATGTGCGGCCCCAAATGAGTAGTTGGGCCATTCACTTCCTGCGGTTGTTTCTGTCTCATTTGAGAGTCTAGTTCTGTTTTCTTCTCTGTATGTTCCACATTGATGTCTTCTTCTTCCAATGGGTCGGTGTGCTGCCAACCTTTGGGCTTTTTTTGTTGTTTCTTGGTTCTCCTGGGGTCCTTTCGAGCGAATGGGCAGTCGTATTGAAGGTGCCCTGTTTGCATGCAGCTTCTGCATCGGAACGTTGTGTTCTCATAGTCAAGTTGTTGTATCCATTGGGTACTATTTAAGTTCAGCGTGATGTGGTTAGGTAGCCCCTGACTCAAGTCCACTTCTACACATATTCTAGCAAACGTAAATATTCCCCTCATACCTCTGTCTTCATCCATTTTTAGGAATTTCCCAAGGGAATTCCCAATGGCCATTAATACTTTGTGGTGCCAAAAATGTAGTGGGAGCCCATGTAGCCTTACCCATACAGGCATTGTTGAGACTATCATTGTATTGGCGTCGAAATCAGAAAACCAAGGGGTGGTAAAGAGGCCAGCACTGCCCCAGAACCAAGGCCCTTGATTGATAATGCTGTCTCTTTCTTGTTTTGTATTGAATCTAACTATGAAAAACCCTTTTGAGCATAGGTAAATTTCACAATTAGTTGTCCATGTTGAAAAGATCCATTGATGCAGGGCATCTGATTTTGGCCAGAAACCGTTAAATCTACAAATAACTGCATTATTAGATAAATCGGTGTGTAAACTAGTTAACTCTAGCATAGATACTTGTAGAGTTGGTGATTCTGACTCTTGTTCAACAATATAGGGTCCTCGTAATTCTAATGGCGATGCTACTTTACTTTTCATTTTTTGCTTCCCTTTTACTGCATCCCGAAAGGAGCCTGTATTTTTTGAGCTGGTTCCAGTGCTTCTTCCACGCAGTCAGAGAGTTAGGATAATGGTTGAGTCCTTGGCAATGTCATAGTGCTGGAGGGTTTTGTTGTCCTGCATACTGTACCCTGAGTATATGAGATTTTGACAACGTGCAGGGGTTCCTAGGCGACCCTAGATTTCCTTTTTTAACACATGGATGCTCATTTCCTTACTGAGCCGCATGCAAAAGTGTTTGCCCTCAATAAATTTGATGAAAAACTGAACTAGATTTGCATCGGGTAGATCGGTCTTGTGGAGCCTTCGCTGAACCAGATCAGCGTCCATGCGAAGTGGATCGATCTTGTGGAACCCTTGTTTTGCTGGATCTGGCCGTCTGGGAGATAATAGCGCATCAGTATTTTCAGCTTTTATTTGTATGGCCATTTCCGACTTGAACATACCTCCCTTTTCTTTAATCGTAGCTGAATCAGGGTGGGTTTGCAAATCTGGTCGGTGACGAGCTTGATCATCGTCAGTGCTGGGGAGATCTCTATAGCGCTCTACGTCAAGTTCCTCCTAGGTAACATCGGAAAAATTGGAATCAGGGGGTGTCAGGGCGCGCTTCTTTCTCCTGAGAACGGTGAGATCTTGGAGCAAATGCCTGACATCGTAATAGTCTATCACGAGATTAGGGTTTCCATTCCATGGCAGGAGGGCGTCCTGTAAATTGATGAAATCCGCCGTCGAATCATCATCGAAGAGGAGAGCGTGCCTGCCTACGATCGCCAAAGACAGGGCAGAGGAAGGGGGGCTGCTGCTGTGTGGGGATCTATCCATCTCTCGATCCCTTTTCCTGATGCGCCGAGCCTCGAATTCAATATTCTGTTAATTAATATTAATAAATTAAAATAAAACATAACAAAATAATAATAAATTTATTCAACTAATTTTTCAATGGCTAATTCATAACAGTTATTTCCTAAGGGCTAACTCTGGAATAGATGCATCCTTGCTATTTAAACATTTTGACTGACTGATTTTTTCACCTTTGTCCTAATGATGAACCACATTAGATGGTTCGAAATGTCAACCAAAAACTCATGATGTGATTAATCCAAAAGAATCCATAAAAAAAAAACATACATCCAAATATGCCATTATTTCTTACTAAGCCCTTTAAAATATAAAAATGAAACTCTAGAATGGTTTTACAAATACTTTAATTCATGTAATAAAGTTGCAAAATGCTTAATAATTTGTGTTCAATCTAAACAATATTAAATCCCACATTGGACCAGATTTCCATAGCATCATTAATAATAACACCATATCATTAATAATGTTAAGTTTTTGGCATTTATGAACTAATGCTCCTTTCATGTAATGCAAGGAATAGAGAAAGAAATCATACATCGGAATACGCTATTGCTTCTTACTAAGCCCTCCAATAACATCTGACAGAGGCTTGGGTTTCAAATCATCAACCTTACCACTATTCACGCACCATGGTTGACTAGCTTTATGTTGGTCTTTGACCTCACTATCTGAATTGAGTCTACCGACTCGCGACTAGCTGTTCTAAACCAGACCCCTGCTCTAGATGAAACAACCAACCCCAATTCTTGAACATGGAATTTTTGCAGGGTATTAACTATCTTGCTATCTTGAAGGTCACACAAGTACCCCACCATCAATCGTGCGATTCTCTTCACTGTGAATACACTCAATACGTCTTTCACTTCCCCGGCTTCTTCTTCATAGAGGAGTAGAGGCCTTGGCCATCACCATTGGTGACATATACAACCAGCGACTCCTTTCATGTCATTTACATTGTCAACGGGTACAATTTATCGCAGTATAATGATTACATAAAAAGAAGAAAAACTCTACATCCAATGAAATACCATATAAATAAAATAAAATATCTAAAAATAATAATCTGATTTTCTTTTATAATGTTTACTTTAGATAAGAAAATTTAATTTTTAAACCACACTACAACTAATTAAAATTCAAAGGCAAATCGAATGCATTATTAAGCCAGTAAGATAATAAAAGTTAAAATATTCCAATATTAGGACAATATAAACAATGATAATAATAAAAAAGAAAATATTCCAATGTTAAGATCATTTAAACTATAATTTTATAAGTTTGAGTAAAAATATAATTATATTTGGAGGAGGAATTCTAATGGTTAAGAATATATATTTTTTCATTTAAATAATATATGTTTTCTAGTTTAAATTTAAGGCTAAGATGGTGTTCTTCATTTTAGAATTTTATTAGATAGAATGAAGTTTTTTTATTGGGAAATATATCACTAAATAAATAGGGTTTTCATAAAGGCTTGATACTAAAGGCTTGATACACTTGTGGCATACAGAAATATACTCTAATTCTCTATAGATTTAAACTTATAACATTTAAAAAAAAATATGTATATTTAATTATTAATCCCATTTAAAAATTGTTAGTGTTATTTTTCAATAAATTGTTTTGCAATGCATGTAATTACATCCATTGTGAACTCATTTACATATCATCCTTATCTACCCAATGTCATAATTATGGTTAGTTATAAGAAGTGTTAGTGTCCTTTTGCAATGCAACCAATTAAATTAATTTTAATTGTAAGCTCGAATGTACATCCTTATCTACCCACTTATCATAAACATTGTTAGCAAACACTGAACATATTCTCAAGGTTATATGAAATAAATATATTCGTGTATTATAAAGTAAATAATTGAAATAGATTTATTTTATGCTTTGCTTTATGGAGTCTTTGATTCACTGCTATTATGATAATACCAATTTTTTCACATAAAATTTTACAAAATATTATTTTTAATTAAAGGATAACACTCCAACATTTTGAACTATTATAAAGCACTAATGGTCAATGATGAAAAAGAAAATCGTAAGAAAATAATACTACACTTGTAACAAATAGATTACTTGTTGACCAATTTCAATATGTATTCTTCATATTTTCTTTTATCCACACATCCTATTTCTATCATCTTTTATATAATAAGAAAGGAAACTAATTTGGAATATCATTTAAATCTTTAACTCCAAGTAAATGTCATAATTTTTTTTTTTTAATTTTTAATATTGATCATTTCCTTTTCCAACTTTGTGTGTTTTTTATAATTCCATTTATATTTTGATATACGATTTTAATCTTAACGCATATCAGTATATTCAATATATTTTAATATTTATATTAAAATTATTTTAATGTCTAAATATTAATAGATGAGTCATGCTAAGTAAATAAAATTTCAAATTTCATATTACAATATATATTTTGAAATTTGTTGGTTAAAGTTAGTTTATTTGATATTTTGCACAATTATGATGTTGAAATCCATGTATTGAATTAATTTTTTTGGTAATATTTCTTTTATTATATTATTTTTTTGGGTACTATTTTTTTTATTATATTATTCTTGAACTCAATATACATTATTGTTTTTAAATGTAGTGATGTATTTAAATGTAGTGATGTAATTGTTCTATATTTTGAAGATTTTTTTGGTCAAAAATGATTTGTTATACAAACTTGAAGGTGATGGGAAAATTTGCACGTAAAATTTTATGACTTTTAGGTAGTGGATCACTTTGTGAAAGCACGTAAAATAACAAATTTAAAAATCAGTTAACAACATAAAAATAGAGACAAATATACCATATTCAGAAATATAAGAGAACAAAATGATAAAAGAGTTCACCTCTCCCTTGGGCTACATTGCTTGGTCGAGCTTACAATGTTGGGCCTCTTTCGTTAAGTGCTGAAATTTTTGTTTATATGGACTTACAGAGCTCAAAATGTAACAGTAATGTCTCTAATGGCTCCAACATAAGAAAAAACCATAATTTGGGCTCTTGTTGGGCTCAATTTGGTCAAAAACTTAAGTTATGCTCTAGAAACGTTTTTCTGCTGACTCCCCTACAAACTGCACTCCCATCCTTATTGTTCTACGAATTGTGCCTTTTCCGGAACTGCTAAGCAACATTTTCGCCTAGCGATGATGATATTTGCATCGTTTAGGGTGCAATTTGTTGAATAGTTTAAGTGTCCTCTAACCCCTTAACTCCAAAAATCATGGCCATATGAGCCACATAGAGCCGAGAGCCAGGCCTTAATGCCCTCCCCTGCCAATTAAACCCAAATGTAGGGTCATCGTCATGTGCATGCCACGGGTCTAAGGGCTAGGTTTAACTTCCCGTCGGGCCCCATTAACTTTGGCACACGGTCATATATGGTGGCATGTGACCCCCAGGCTGGCCCCCTCATCATAGCACCTTCTGCCTGACGCCTTCGACCTAGAGCTATGGTCCTATGGGCATGCATAAAACCAAGACTCAGGGCTTATCCCTAGCCCCTGTTTCCAAGTTCTTAAACCTTACCATTGTGATCTCATGCTATGCCATGTTCCCTTGACCCGAGCTACTCCTCGAGCCCCCCAAATTGTCGCACCCATCGCCAAGCACTCCACTCTGATATTGTGGGAATATGGTCCATCCCGTGACGTGAGGCTAGGACTGACTGTGAGCCTCTGAACCTCTTCATGCAGTCTCATGGGCAGTGAGGTGACCCGGGGCCAGGGCTTAGCCCCAGCCCTGTCCACGTCCCAAAATTTAAACCACCAAAACATTAAATATGTTTTCACCACTATGGCTATTAAATACCACAATGCACCCTATTGGTAAGGCACTTGACTTGTGTGCATGAGGTCTCCCATTTGAATCTTGTGCAGGCTAGTTTGGCCCTTACCCAAATTTTGCACAATCCTAGGGTGCCACGTGGTAGCATTTGATTGGGTCGTATGGTACCCAACCATTGGGCCATGAAAACGTCAGCCAACCAACCATATCCTTCCAATTCGGACCAATCAAGTGAGGCCAATTTGCAGCCTGCCATTGGCCTATGAGGTATATTCAACTTGCACAGTCATTTTGTGGATTGATCGTACGGACTACCTAGTCAGCGGTCATGCACCCAACTTGTGAAAATTTCACCTATTTGGGAAAACAACTAGAATGCGATATCGTAAGCATATGATATTGGTTTTGAGTGATTCAAGTTGTGTTGGATTCAGGTCAGTGAGTTCTATGCTTTGGCACTAGTTTTGAGCACTTTTGAACACTTTGATTTTTGAACACTTTATTGATACCCTAGATCAAAAAATTAGTTGAAATCACAAGTTTGATCTATGAAATATGTGTAATATGAGTGCCCCAAAAAACCATGAAACAATTTATCCATTCAAAAACATAATTTAAACAACAACAAAAGACAATATAACCACCAATTATTTAGCCATATTATCACTAAATTCTTCCATACACATAATAGTTAGATAAAATGATTTTTAAAATTAATACAATTGCTTATTATACCGAATAATTTTCCATTCAATTATAACTACATCTTAATATTTTAAATTATGTCATTATTTAAATCAATTCATCTATGTAAATGGTTTTTCATTGTGAAACAAATATAGAGTTGTATGGTATTAATGAAATTATTGCAACTAGTTTATTACTCTAAATCATTATTTTAATATTATCATTAAAATAAATACGATAGTATTGTGTCATTTTCTATATCAATATAATTATTAAATAATCATGGTATTACTTTTTATTTCCATAACTAAAATATAAATACGAAATAATCATTGTATTATTTTTGTTTCCATATTTAAAATATATTTAATAGTGGAAAACAAATTAAAACCTTAAAATATTAATATTTATTTTTAGTTTTAGGATTTATATTTAAATTAAAAAACAATATTTAAAAAATAATAATAATTAAAATTAAAATTAAATGAGTATATTTTAAAAATCCAAATATTTTTTTCTTACTAAATTTACTAAATAGTGAATTAATATCACAATGTTATTAAAAAGTTCCTCTTAAATGAATAAATGCAATGTGATCAATTTTTTTTGTAAGTTGAATTTTTATTACTTTTAAAAATTAAATAACATTACCAGTAAATTATTTGACGAAAAAAATACCAACTTCACTATGCCTTAAGGGAAACCAGATTTGTTGGTTAGTATATGAAAATATTGAGTTTTGGCAAAAGATAAGGAAAAATTGAACATGGAAAAGAGATATGACAACAAAACAATCTACTACAAGAGAAAAACAACATATCATCCAAGTAAATAATTTGAAGATGTCACTAGAGGAGAGTCCTTAGCTAGTACCAGCTGGCACTGAGGCCCTAAACATGCATTGAATGTGTCTCTCTATGTGATCCAACCGAGCCTCCATCTTATGTAGACATGAATATTGTTTCCACTAGTTCCTTTGAATTTCACTGAGAAAGGATATCATGACATTCCTTTCCACATGTTTCTCTTTTAAAACTCTTCCTAGTAGGGTCTTTAGTTGTCAATGTAGTTTGATAGAGTGCATATGTTGATTCCTTCTTCCCATGGATTGACATGGGATAGGAAGCCAATGAGACCCATTATCAGTAGGTTGGAAGGTCTTGAGTAACATAATTCTCAAACCATTCTGTCTTATCCTGAGTACTTAGAAAGGTAGTAGAGTGATAACTAGTGGTTTCCTCCTCGGCTTGCTACTAGATATGTGACCGGCCTTGCTAGCCGCAACAACTAGCCCATTGGTGGCTTCACATTCATTGGTGCTACACTATGACCATATAAAATAATAAGACTTCATAGTGCTAATATTTAAGAACACGCCAACTCCAATGCTCCCAACTAGGAAATTTCCCCCAAGAATCAAGTAATATAGTGATAAATTTAAGAGTGTATGAACTAAGAATTCCCAAAAAAAATGAGAGTTGGTCAATACGAACCCAACAAACCTAGCCACTTAGACACTTTAGCCAAAAGACAATTTGCAGGGGGTAATACGGCCGGAAGGATAAAGCAACACTAAAGGATGTAGGATCCCCAATCTCCAAAGATTTGGAACACCATATTTCACTAGAATACATCCAAGAGATGCATCCACAAAGAGCTAGCAGAAGACATAAGTTGAGAAAAATAATGCACCAAGGTAAGAAAAACACAATTCCTCATAAAAGTGGCACAAGAGTTCCTAGGTCAATAGGAGTTAAGGACTAGAGCCAAAAATATCTATGTAGTACTACTCGTTATCTAGAGTCCTTAACCAATTATTAGATTCTTCTTTCATTGCTAGAGCCATGTCCTACCCCTAACTGATAACCGCCACCCTCCACAGCCAAGTGAGATAGGAAAGTGATACCATTGTGGCATGTCACTCTAATTCTTGAAATACCCAATTCTCACCCCATTTCGCTAGGTGACCATACACCATAGAAGGAAAAAAATCATACTAGTGGCAAGGGTGTAACACACTCAAAGCTTAAAATATCACCTCTTTGTAAAGGAGTAATGGAGAAATGATCCTCACCAAGGATTGTTATTTCCATCACACTCTTTGTGCATTAGGGGTGAGGGGCATGTAAGCCACGCTACTCCCCTCTTCAAGTACCTTCGCAGTCGGTGGAATGGAAGATGCCCCCAACCACCTTTACCAAGTGGCCCCACAACCTTATCAAGAAGTGATTTTATTATTTTTTTAATTATTGATTATTTTTTAACATTTTGAAATGCAATAATATAATAGTTCAAATTTGAAAAAAAATTATTGACATTTATTTATGTTGATTTGATTATATGCTTTTTATTTTATTTTTTCTCCACTTTGTAATTTAAGAAGAAAAAAATGAAGTAAAGGTTGTAAAATTAACCCTTTACTATGTGTTGATTTCAACATTAATGGAATTTCCCCACATAATAATCGTGGTAATTTTATTCACTTATGGTTTGTATTTAACTACTTTTTATCAATCTTTTGTTCTGGAGACAACTATTTAAGATGGGTTTGTTATTTAAAAATAAATAATATTAATAATATTTTGTTAAATATTTTAAGTTTAAATTAAATTTAATAATATAAATTGAATATTTATAAATTTGATGATAATTTATCTATGATAGGTGTTCGAAAGTAAGATCTATGTTTTTGAGTTAATATGCATATACCAAATTTAAATGTAGTTTGTCATATTCTGTTACGGGTAGATCACATGAAAAATAGGGAATGTGGATGAAAAAGATGGAGGTGAAGTTGTCTGAGTTGTGGTTCATCATGGAAATTAGTGTGTGGGATTCCTTGGAAATAAAAATTGATATGTTAGCTTCTTACAACTCAATTTCTAGTTTTGGTATAGACTATTTGATGGAGAGGCTTATGAATCATTACATGAAATAGAGGGGGATTTCAAATTCTTTGGTTGTATATTTACATTGACTAAGCATCAAAATGGATTATTTACATGGAAGGTTAGTAGTGAGGATATTATTCTTCTTCCATATATTTATGACATATCTTCACCTAGTTTAATTGAGCTTTTGTTGGAGTGTCCATTCTATTGAACTCTAGAGGCTCATCAGTTCTTGGTGTCCCACTTGATGTGTTTCTATTGAAATACATATCTCTAATTGATTGTTTCATCATGGATTTCAATCTAAAGGTGGATTTTTTACAGATACATTTTTTTAGTTCTAGTCATGGGCATCAAGCACCTTTGCGCTTGCGCTTTGGTTCATACTTCCCTAGTTTTTTATTTTTGCATTCGTAATTCAAGGTTTAATTATTTTTTCATTAGTTCTATTGTCAGTTATTTGGTATTTTTCAAATATTTCGAATCATATTCCTCTAACTCTTTTACTAGTCCCCCTATTACTATTTTTCATTTTCACCCATATTCTTTATTATCTTTATATGAAGGTATATATAAAGGTTTTTCAAGTATTGGAAGCATGCACCTTTCCACTTTAATGTTCTAAGTATTTCATTTCCCTATATTAAGTTTTCCTCTAACACCTTTTCTTGTTTACCCTTTCTCTATGATTAACCTAGCTCACCTAGATTTTGGAACATCTAGTTTTTGTTCTCCCCTTCCTATTGCATGAGAATTATATCGTTGAGAGGAAGATAACAAAGAGGGAAAACAGATACTCCCTTTCCAGGTGTATATGTTCATCATCCATCTTACTCTCAATCTCATATCCAAATTATTTCTTACCTCTCTAGGAATTGTTTTATGGATGTGATTCCTCATATGGTTTGATGGACCATCTCAAAAGTGGAGGAGTAAGTTCAATATGAATATACATTCATTCCCTATCAACAACCTGGTAGGTAAACTAGGATTAGTATCCCTAATATTAGTACTTCTACTCGATCTCGAGAGAACTAATACATGCAGGAAATTAATATTTATTGGTATATAAAAATAATAATGTGAATATTTCCCATTAAGAGGCCTTATACTCAAAAATAGAAACTAGTATGTACTATAGAGATTTTGGATAAGCTAGAGAAATTAGATAATAAAGTTTCTTTTGGATAAGATAATGGGATGCGTCGTCTTTACCCCATATAATGAAGACAATGAATCATAACCACCAATCTAAGTGGACTCCCCATCATGCTGACATGATCAAGCTAGCCTACCTTTCTATTATAGTTTTATGCAGGTACTAGTTTAATTCAGGGTGCCAATATCTAGTAAGTTATTTTTGTTAGTTATCCTATTACTTTAAATGATAAGGTTATAACATTTTCTGTTTTAACATAAATTAGAATTTATATTAATTCACAAATCTATACATGGATTGTAGTAGGTACATTAGGTATACATAATTATTATCCCTATACCTTCTTCAACCCTCATATCAAGCATATAAAAAATATTTTGTATTGGTAGTTTAGAAAAAATTACAAATGTGAATTGTTATAGGTATACACCTTGCAATACTGACCCATCAAAACCCAAAATTTACATTTCACTTATAACTAGAAAATAGTAAGATCATTTTTGGGACTGAACCTACTCAAACTAAGAAGGCTCATTTATATCTCGATCATTTTTTACTAATAATGCACTAGTACTCGTAGAATCATCCCAATTATTTTCCAAGTTGAAGACCTTTACATTCATACCTTCAATTTGTCTTCTAATAGTGTCTTCTTCATCATCTTGTTACTTTGTTTTCATCTCTACTTTATGTACTTTGTCCATCACATAGGATACAATCTCCTTGTTGTCATTGAGTTCAATGTTAAGAGTGATCAGATCCATTTGAATTAGTTCTAATATATATGTTAACTAATTCAACAATTCATTATGTGGGAACCCCCTATCTATTTGATAAACACTATATTAATTCCGATAGTTGTAACTCACAAGTTGACATTGTCTCAGCTACAAATACACATCCACTTTCACACAATTCTAACCTCTATACGTCAATTCCTTTCTCCATCATTGATTACACCAACTTAATGTATAACGTTTCCCTCGAAGTCCCTCAAACCAATTAACACATCAACCTTGTAGAATAAATTATGACAATGACACAACTCCCAACTCATGCCACCAAAGACCTTTGTCACCCCATTTAAATGCTTCACATTATCATGTAGAAATTTAAAGAGGATGTTCTTCACAAGAGACTTATCAAACTAAATAGCACCATTTATACCCTATTCCAAATCAATTGGTAAAAATCTTTTAATTTCCTCCCTATGCCATTTTTCCACACCTAGAACAACCAAAAAATGCACCCCTATAGGGGAAGGATGGGCCTCTTTCCTCTTTAGGAAAAGGATAATCAAGTTTTTGTGAGAATATGGTAGTGGTTCCAAAACCATCCTCTCCATCCCACACTCACTACTCCATTCCTCTGCATTATGTTTCTTAATGATCCCATCGCAACAATTTGCGTAAGCCACTATAATAGTGGTTTACAAGGTACCATATCAGATGTAGTGGGATTTCTCCTCATGTGATTTAACCTCCACCAAGTTATTGAATTGAATTTGAAGGTAATATGTATCTTGTGCATGTAGACATCAATTTAGGGCAGTCACATTGACCTCTAAACCCCGTTTTTTAATCCTTAGTTTTACATTGGTTTCCACCCATTTCCCTGTGGGGTTAATTTCCTTACCATTTGACATTGGACTTATGTAATTGTGTTGGCATATTAAAGCCACTTACTCTTAACAACCCCATTCTTAATTAACAATATTCGCCGGCATAATAGTATGCAATTTTATTGAGATCCCTTAGGACATGATAATACTATATGGATGTTATGCCTTCCCCTATCATCCTGATTCTCTTTAGTAGGATATATAGTATTTTATATTTTGAATAAATGCCTTGAAATAGATGTTGGATAATGAACAATTAGACTCCCATCACAATGAGATAGGTAACCTATTATTCCTTTGCCAACTAAATTTCTTTAAGGAGGGCATGTGCCTCATCTTGGTTATTACTAATGCTCCTAAGTTGCATGAATACTTTAAAAATCTTGTTTCTTCGAGTTCATAAGGTACCCCTCCCCCTCCTACCACTCCTAGGATAGGTTTATAGCTTTAAAAAATTGCAATGTAAAAATTTCGAGACTTTGCTAGTAGACTAGTTTCCCATGTCGCAAGTCAGTCACTTTAGGACATTAACTATATATCTCTTTTTTTTAAAGTTAATATGCAAATTTTGTGTGATGATCAATTATATGTTTTAAAGATGAATTATCAATTATAATTAGTATTTTTATTTTAGTTGACTGCAAAAGAGAAATATCTATTGTATTTAATACAATTATTCATTGTAGTCAATAATATTACATAATTTTATTTTCATGTTAAAAGAAATTTAATCTAAAATGCAACATAAGAGTTATAACTTCAAACTTTTAATATAAAGTTTCAATATATTACTAAATTTTGTTAAGCTTTAGTGAAATTAAATATGCAAGTTTGTAAGTATAATAGGTTGATTTAATTTCATGAAGAATATTTTTTCATTTCAATATGAAGGAAATATATAAATTTGTTACGTGTAAATTTTAATATTAAGGTTTAATTATTTAAAATTTAATTTGAAAATTATTATTTCATTTTTAATACAACCCTTTCAATGTGCGCTTCTAATAATGTATTTTAAAATACATTTTTATATTAAATATATATAATATTAATAAATAAGTTAGTTATTATATATTATATATATATATTATTATATTATTCAAAGACCTTTTCTATAATCTAGTATATGATTATTAAACTTGAAATTAAAACATGGTTGTTAAACTATTTATATTATATTAAATTATTAAACATTCTAAATATTAATTTTATTTCAAATAATATTAATATTTATAAATTTTAATTAAATTTTTTTATTTGCATACATAATATTAAAAGTAAAAAGGGATCTTATTCTAAAAATATCTATTTTTATATCTATATGAGGGAAATATGTAATTATTTTAGTATTTAATATGTAACTTATGACATCTAAAAAAATATTGATTAAAAAAATTTCATTGTCTCACCTTAGATAAAACATTGTCTTATATTTCTTATTACGTTGAAAAGAACTATTCATAAGACAGTATGAGGGAGATATCTAATTCCTATTATGTTAAAAATAAAATAGAAATATTTGAAAACAGATAATCACAAAATATTTTTGTGTCATCTAAAAATAAAATATTTCAATATGCACATGATCCAAGTGGATATTCGTGGGAATCCACCTATTCCACTTATTTTATTCAAATACACTTTCTATAGTCTAGTATGATGGATATTAAACTTCAAATTAAAACATGGTGTTTAAAAACTATTAATTATTCAAATTTCGTTCAAAATAAATATTCTAATGTTCATTTTTAATAAAATATTTTAAAACTATTTTTATTTTGCATACATAAAATATTGGAAGTAAAAAAGAATCTTTTTTCCCGTGGAAAAAGTCATAATTTTCATTAAAGGAGAAAATTACATTTTGTATATGAAGAGCATTACTTAAGTAAGGCATTGCCTCACCAAAAACAGAGTTAAAAACTACAGTGCATTCCTCCATGCAGGGAGCGAGCTAGTTAGAGAACAACAAAAATAGAGAGCTTCTGGCCTCTTCGCAGAGAGGATATGGTGCCAATAACATAAGTTCTGTATAAATATTTACAATATAAGCCAAAAAAAGTAATATCAAAAAACATCAGTCCCTTGTAATGATGCTTCATATAGATTCTGGGTCTATGAAAGGTTTGTGATAGTGTTGGTAGGTAGCACCATACTTTTCCTCACATATCAACCAGGTATCGTCATCCCTGACCACTGCTTCGTTGGATAAGTGATCAGAAGCTCATTTCCGCTCCCTGTAAACATGATGTCAAGTGAAAGAGCCATAAGACAGAATAAGTCTATGAGTCTCGTCCAGAATATGCTTCAATGAATATGCATTGTAGATGTGTCTTTTGTTGATCTAAATTACAACCAATTTTTAGTCACCATATAGTTGAAGGTTTGTGCATTGTTTATATAAAGCATATTGTATGAGGTATTTTACAGTTATAAGCTCAATGTAGTTGTTTGTTCCTCTGCCCAATCCAATTTGTATTTTGGAAGTATGAGAACTTGATAAGTGTAATATAGCTCCCCCCCGTAACCCGTTTCCTGACCCAATCCATCAAAATAAGCCCATGGTATGGAGATGTTGTTGACTTCTAGCTCAATTTGCTTTGAGGTGTCATCGGGAATTGAATGATAATTGGCTAAGGTTTTGTTTAGAATGGAGGACCATAGTGGGGGCTTTTGTTGAAATATAAGTTTGTTCCTAGCTATCCATAATGCCCAGCAAATGAGTAGAGGAATATTCATTTCCTTGCCTATAGTATCCTTCCACCATTTATTCCATGCATCCTTTGTGTCATTGTCATGCCACTGACTGTGAATGGAGAGAATTGAGATAAAACTATTCCAAAACTCTTGTGAAATAAGGCAAGTAAGAAAGAGGTGGTTTGTATCTTCATTACTATTCTTGCATAGATAACACCAAAATGGCCCTGAGAAGGATCATTTCATTAGGTTTGCTCCTATCGAGACTTTATTGTTTAGTATAGACCATAAAGCCGCCTCGTTCTTGGGGCCACTTTTAACTTCCATATGAGGTTCCACCAAGGCACAGAGGCTAGCTATTTATAAGGTTCCATTAGGACCAGATATCCTATCTTGGGGGCATAATAACCATGTTTGGCTAGTGCCCATATGAGCTCAACATCCCCTTTTGTGATCCTGATATGGGCCTCTGTTAATGCAGTAATGTAGCCTCTCCAGTCTTGTTACCAGGGTGGTGGGATGTTTAGTACATATCCTATTTTCCAAGCCTGTTGTGTCTAAGAAGATTGGCCATTATCGGCTATGTGACAGATGTGTGTTATACCTTGATCAGCAAGGTATGCTTTTAGCTCCTCAGGAAGTCTATGTGCATTGCCACAACCAACCGAGGGGTCTTCTCCTATGCACACCTAGGAGCTAGATCGGATTGTCCATGTTAATCCATTTCTTATTAGATCCATGGCTTTTGTTACTCCCTTCTAGATGATAGATATATTCCCACTAGGTTGGTGTGCTCTTCTAATCCGATCAAGTGGATTCAAAGGGGAGATATATTTAGATACAACCACCTTCATCCATAGACTTCAGTTATTGAGTAGCTTCTAGCCCAGCTTTGCTACAAGTGCTTTGGAGAAAGTGTCCAATATTTTAATCTCCCATCCTCCCCATCGTTTAGGCAGTGCCAGAGATTCCCATCTTGTCCAAGCAAAAATTCTCCTTGTTTGTTTCCCCCTCCATAGAAAGCGACAACAAATGTTTTGCAACCTGTCAAGTATACCCCTAGGAATCCAAGCCAAAGTCATCGAATATACAGGTGTTATTTCTAATACTGCTTTGATCAATATTAGCTTGCCTTCCCTTGATAGATATTTGTGGTACCATAAGTTCAATTGCTTTTCTACCTTAGTGATTAGCCAGAGCCAATTAGTTATTTTGTAACCAAACGGCTTTAGGCGGTAGCCAAGGTATCTCATACCTTCCTCTATAGGTTGGGTAGAAAAAGGGAATCTCCTGAGGGTAAATTTTAGTTCATTTTAGGTGCATCTTGAAGCTGTTATAATGGATCTAGATTCATTCAACACCATACCCGTGGCTATTTGAAAGGTGCCCATAGCTTGATCTAGAGAAGTGAGGTCATACATGCCCCTGTTGAGGAATATAAGAACATCATCAAAAAAGAGAAAGTGAGTCAATATACATGAGTCAGTGATTTTAATACCCCTAATTCGCCCATGTCTATGGTCTTTTGCTATAATTCTGCTTAGTCCCTCCATGATGAGTAGGAATAGAAGGGGGGATAGAGGACATCCTTGCCTGAGTCCCCTCTCAGCATGAAGAAAAGGGGAAGTTGATCCATTAATTAGAAAATTGTAAGAGACATTGGTGATACAACTCATGATCCACTTAATGAAGGTAAAAGGAAACCCTAGTTGAGTTAACAGGATCTGGAGGTATAACCAATTGACTTTGTCAAAAGCTTTAGATAGGTCTATCTTTAGTATCATTCCTTTAAGTTTCCTGAGTTGAACAGAGTGTAGGAATTCTTGTGTGGTGCCAATCACCTCATGTATCTGCCTCTTATGTAAAAAGGAAAATTGTTCATGTGAGATGTGAAGAGATGGGATAGGCTTTATTTGATTGGAAATTATCTTGGCTATAATTTTATATATGTAGATGCATATGGATATGGGTCTAAATGAGGAGGGCTTGTCAGTTTTGGGTATAAGTGCAATGAAATTGGATTTAAGGCTACCCGTTATCCTTGCACTCCTTCTGCTCTCCTCTATGATCCGCAGAAGCTCTATCCCTACAACTTCGAAGAAGGAAATATAAAATTCCACAATCCATCCATCTGGTCCTGAGCTTTTGTACTTCTTGAGCCATTTCAAAGTAGTTTCTAGCTCTTCAAGTGAGACTTCTCATGAGAGTTCTTGTTCTGCCTCCTAGTCAACAAATCTAGGAAAGAGATGTGTGATTCATATCACTTCAGCCAAAGTATCAATGGGAGGTGCGTTGTAGATATCTTTGAAGTGTCCAATCACCAGTGCTTCTAAATCTCGAAAATATTAAACAATTTATCCATGAGTATCTTTAAGTTCCCAAACTGTGTTAATTTCCTTCCTCCCGTTGGCATGTTTATAATAAAATTTAGTGTTGTCGTCCCCCTCCTTTAGCTAGATGGCCCAACTCCCATAACACTAGCTCTCTTATCTATCTTTTAGGATTTGTGTCCTCTTCTATAGTGATGTAATGTATTTATCCTTTTACTCCTGTGGGGCAATGATTCCTCACGTGACCTCCTCATATGAATATATTTCTTCTTCTACTGTTCTAAGAAGAGGCTCTTCCTCTTCCCTTTTCCTCTTCGCTCAGATCTTGGGGAGGGACTTCAATTCATTCATATTATGCACAAAATCATTCATGAGGTTCCCTACTAAGCTAGGAGGGTTAGCCTTCCACAATTCAGTCACCATTTTTATGTAGTCCACATCCCGTAGTGATGTGGAACTAAATTTGAACGAGGCCATTGGTTTGTCACTTTCACTGCAACTCTAGGTAGATGGGTCTATGATCTAATAGGCCTCTAGAGCCAACCCATTATCTAATATAGGATCCCCTGTTGACCAAAAATTCTTTCATGAGAAATCGATCAAGCCGTCTAGCTAGGCTTGCTTCCCCTAATCTATTGTTCCTCCAAGTGGGCTAGAATTTGGCTGAGGGGATATCAATTAGGTTATGGTACTCCAGGATATTTTCAAAGAAACCAGACAACCCATCCACCTGTGCTTGACTACCCCATGATTCCACATACCCTAAGGAGAAATTCAAGTCCCCCCCTATGATGATATTATCTTGTTGGAGGAGTGATGAATTAAGCAGTTTTCTCCAAAAATCAGCTTTGTCCTTATAGGGACCATATATGTTAATGATCCTGAAGTCTTCTTCAAGAGTAGGTGAGTAAATGTTCGCTCCCAAAAACCCATTTCCTCCCCAAATGCTTAGAGTCTTGATGGTTTAATTGTAGATGCCTAAGGTTATCCCTCCAGATCTTCAGGTAGCATATAAGGAGTGGAAAGACCAACCTGGTAGCCAAGAATCAAGAAGGGGAGTGATGGTGCTGACAGGGCCAAGGGTTTCTTGTAGGAAGATAATTTCTATAGTTTCTGTAGCAAATAGACATGTTAGGGCTAGTTTTTATTTGGGCTAGCCATCCCACGACAATTGAAAGAGAGCAGCTTCATGGAGGGGGGATGTTATGGGTTTGCTCTGCTCTAAGGGCCCAATCAATGGTTTTCTATTTTCCAGATGCTATTTCCTCCCCTGCCTGATGCTTGGCTTTAGATAGATGGGAGAGATGACCTCGGGCCTAGAGTGGAGGGGGTAACGAGATTCTGAAGGGAGGGGGTGGGTGAGGGAAGTGGCAAAGGGAGTCTCGGAGAGGGAAGGCTGGGGGGATGGAGTAAGCGGGAGGGGGGCATGCTATTGGGCAATGCTGAATGATAGCAGAGTGATGTAAGAACCAGGGAAAATGAGACATCGAATGAGTGACATTGAGGGGAGTAGCCAAACTGTTTGTGCCCCAGTCTTGTAGAGGAAAAATAGGAAATATAGGAGAAAAAATAGGAAAATAAGCAAAAGAGATTGGATAATTAGTCGTACCCATGGAATAAGCGTCCCCTGTAACCACCTGAGATCTTGTCAAAGATGGGGAGGGAGGCCAAAGTGGAGATTTCCCATGCTTCTTCATTGCTTCTTTCTCATGCTCCTTGTTTGCATCTGCCAGACTTTGATGTGCTTGTTATTCCACTTCCATCGTAGGTTGAGATTGTCCCTAAATTGTACAAGCATCCTTGTTTTTTTCCATTGATTGATGGCCCCTTTTTTCAATCAGGGGGAAATCCTTGTATACATGTCCAACCTTGTGGCATCTGCGACACCTGTAGGGTATACCTTCATAATCCAGTCATTGCTTTCAAGTGTATGTTCTCCATTGTATGGTTATGAATTCTTGTAAGCCTCCCCTGGTGTCCATATGCACCAGAATCCTAGCAAAAGCCATCTTGCCAGTGGATAAATAGGATTTATCATATTCCATGTATGTTCCCAGTGAATTCCCGATGTGGTGGAATATGTCTTTAGACTAGAAGTGTAATGGGAGCCTAGGTAATTTGATCCAAATCGGGCCAATGCATATCTACTCTATGTTTGGATCAAAGAGCGGTGACCATCACTTCAGGAGGATAGGGGCATGCTCGAAGTGCCAGTATGACGATAGGACCTAGTTTGTTTGATCTGGCTTGGAGAAACGTAAGGCAAACCACCCCTTCACGAAGGTCTGTATAGTGGGTAGGCTGGCTAAATGATGTCCCCAAACCTCTGAAACCTAAGCTTTTAAGCGAGTTGTCATGTAGTTTCATCCCCAAATTGTTACAACTAAAACCATATCTGCAAAATCCATATTATCGCCTAACTAGATGTCCTCTTTGATACTGAGAAAAGTATCAACAGCTTTAGCCCTGAAGCATCTTTTTTTCTTGTGAGGCCTCGCTTCAGTGGAAAAGTCTTCTCGACAATCAAAATTGTTCTCCCGTTCAACGGGGTTCTTGGGGGGAGGGGATGGGCTGACAGGGAGGGCTTGTAATAAAGGGGGAATGTTAGTGAAACTGCCGGATGGGGGAGCAAATGAGCACAGTGTAATCAAGGGGGCGTTGATGATGATGGATCGGGAGGAGCCAGGGAATAACTAGATTGGGGGGAATGGGAGGTTTTACTAGGGCTTGGAATCGGATGGTTAGGGTTAAAACAACTTGTTGTAAACCCTAGAGATGATGGAGACGACAGAGGAGTGGAGAGGGATGGCCAGGTAGGGGGGTCATCTGTTAGTATCATTGAGTGTTTAGAGGGGCCTGAGATCGAGGCCAGACTGTAAATGGTCTCGTTCAGCTCACCGCTATACAAATGTGAATCTAGGTTAACAAGATGCAGGTTTGACCAGATAGAACCCTCCACTAGCAGTTATTTCAAGTAATCCATGAGATCTAGGTCCATCGCTGTCAGCTAACACGAAACACCAGCTGCCCGTGGTAATCATCAAAGGAGAGTGTAGATAGGAGAGCGGGCAATGGTAGCCAGAGGTCTATGCATCGACCACTGAGTAGGTGAAAAATGGGCACAATAAAATGGTAAAAATCTAGTTAAGGTGATAGTAATGGAGATATATGGTGTAACCATACTTTGTTTAGAGGACATGTACTTTTAGCGTACAACCAACTGCATCACTATGCTACAGACACATAGCCGCTAGCCGTGTTCGACTTTTTGCTCCATCTCCCATCAATAGGACTTCCTATTACTTATTCTTATCTAACAATAATAGGGATTCCTTAAGTCATTAATTTTGAGAAATCATTGTTATCAAACTTACTTGCTATTGAAATATTTGTAAAAAAGAATCTTACTCTAAAAATAACTATTTTTATATCTATATGAAAGAAATATATAATTCTTTTAGTACTTAATATGAAACTTACGACATCTAAGAAAATATGCTACAATAAAACATTTCCTTATATTTCTTATTACATTGGAAAGAACTATTTATAAGACAGTATGACGAAGATATCTAATTTTTATTATGTTGAAAATAAAATTGAAATATTTGAAAATAGATAATGATAAAATATTTTAGTGTTGTATAAAAATAAAATATTTCATTATGCACATGATCGAAGTCGATATTTGTGGGCATCCACCTATTCCACTTCACTCATAGCATAGTTTCCTGTTAATTTCGTATTTCATAAGTTTTCTAGTTTTGGTAGCTTTTAAGTCTTCAAATTCCAAAGTCCTTTGAGACCCTAAATAGTATTTTTTGGGGAAACATGAAAGTTTGAGACAACGAATCACATTTGAAATTGAAAGTTTTTTTCCTCAGATAGAACTTTATAATGGGTTATTTTTCACACCAAATCTAGACCATATGCCAAAGTTACGATGCTAATAAGTTCACGTTCCAACGTTTCCCACCAAGACCCACAAACATTTGGCGCATCATCTCCTAGGGTTAAGGTTTTAAATATTTAGGGTTTCTCATTATTTATTCATGATAAAAGGCCCTTGGAGCCTCATTATAACAAAATGGAAAAGGTGTGTAGCTCTCACATCTCTTCTTAGAGATAAGCTACCACGGCTCAAGCTAGTTTGCATTCATTCTGCATGTAAATAATTTTCAACATTTGTTATTTATTAATTGAATTTTAGTTTTGTTGTCTGTCTGTATTTTTGTTTAAAATTGTATTTCATTTCATTCCTTCATAAATATAGATCAGTGGTATCAAAGTGGTATGCCATTTCTTTGTTTTTCTATGCATGTCCCCAATGAGGTTAGGATATGGGTTGGGACTTCAACTGTTAGAGCCCTTGTAAGACTTTCCTCGCAAACCTTGATGGCCTCCCATAGAAAAAGAAAAGAAAGATGAGGTAGTAGGATATCCTATCAAATTGTTTCTTGAAGATTCCCTTGAGTGACACTAGAATGAAATGACGGATAACATTTCCCAAATGCTTCAGAAAATACCAATAGGTGATGAGTCTTCATTCAATTTCCACTTTGGAGGCAGTACCCCTTTTAGGGTACAAGTTTTTAATATAGTCATTACTGGATAATATTTGTTTTTAATATATTAATAAATTAATATAATTATTCAAATATTATTATTCAAATATAGTTGTTACTTGAAATTATTGTGTCTACATTACTCTCTATTTAATCCTTTTCCATAGTCTACCTCTTCATCTGGTCCCGATGATGAACCACACTTGTTGGTTCAAAATGCATCAGCCAAAAATTTCTCTTATGTGATTTCTATAGAAACGATTTTCTTAATTCATTATGGATCACAGAAGCCTAAATTTAGAGATTATGATATTCTTATATTCAAAGGCAATATGGATGCAGATTCTCTAGATAAATGGTTAAACTTGTTGAAAGGATATTTTTTAGTCAATCATTTTTTTGATAAAAAAATATTAGTTTTGCAGTACTTAAATTTGGGCCCCACATTAAAGACTAGTGGTAAACTTACTATGAGAAAAGGGCCATGGAGGAGTCTACAATATTTTCAATCACACCTTCTTGGAACACTTTTAGAGATGTTGTTAAGAAACAATATTACCTTCTTGGAAGCTATGAAGAAAAATATATAATTTGGGCAACACAGTGATAGGAAAGGGACCAAGATGTGCCAGAGTTCAAAAAAATCTTTCATAATTTGCACAAAAATTTGGGTATAAAGGACTCTAAGTGACATCTCGTGCTCAATTATCATGATTTTCTATGCAAATGCATCTAGATAGAAATGGAGTTCCCAGACATATCCTTTCCTGGCGCAAAATACCAAGATGTTGCCTGAATTGAGAAAAGATTTAAACATAACACTTGATACTTTGGTTCTACTAATCTGAAGTAGGGTAAGGGCACCCCCAAACTACAAAACAAAGGAAACAACCAAGGTAGAGTTTCCAAAAACAACCCATAAAATCCATAAGTAAATAATAGAAATGGGAAAGAAAAGAAGGACATGGGAAAGTGGTGTCACTTCGACAAGAGCCCCACTTATAACACAAATGAGTGTCACAAAAAGTAGTCACTAGTGGTAAATATGAGGACTTTAGAGTTATATGTAGATTTTATCTTTGAACCAAACCTTGAAAAGTGGAAACAAATAATTGATGCAAAACCCAATGCCATTGTTACTACCACCAAGGTCCATCACAGTGAGCCTGAATATTCAAAGGAAGGTGAGGGTCTCTTCCACTCACAAATGTGAATAAAGGTGGCTTTGTTGCATTTCATTTTCAATAGCGGGATTAAAAAGAACCTCATATCAATGAAGATCATGGAGTAAATGGATCTGTCGGTACCACCACACCAACATTCATACACCATCGGGTGGGTCTACCAAGGGAAGTATCTTTGCGTTAGCCAAAAATGTTTCCTTCCCTATAGCATTAGGTATTTCATGGGTGAGGTATTGTGTGATGTTGTTCCCCTTGAATTTTGTGATATTTTTTTGGGCCAACCATATTTGTGGAAGCACTATGTTGTGTATGTTTCCAAACCTAGTATTGTTATTATTACCTTGGGAAACAAATTGCATAGGATGCTAGAGATATCACCACCCATTTCTATTTCCATAATCTTTGCTAAGAAATGCATTAATATCATCTCCACTACTAGGAAGTTTTTCTTCCTCCTAATTCACTCTAAGTAAGGGGAATATCATGGCCACATGCATGGCCCCCACATAGGGCTCCTCTACATGGAAAACGAAAGTTGATAAGGTCACGGAGGAGTACAAAGGCATCTTCTCCTCACCCATAGTAATAACTTTGCATTGTAAGGTCAAGAAGATGATCGATTTGGTCCTTAGGGCACCTGGATGGCCTCCCATTCCATTAAAAATTATTATTTTATTCAAATATGCTTTCTATAATCTAGTGTGATGGATATTAAACTTGAAATTAAAATATGGTGTTTAAAAAATATTAATTATTCAAATTTCATTCAAAACAAATATTCTAATATTCATTTTTAATAAATTATTTTAAAATTATTTTTATTTGCATACATAAAATATTGAAAGTAAAAAGAATCTTATTCTAAAAATAACTATTTTTTATATCTATATGAGGGAAATATGTAATTCTTTTAGTACTTAATATGTAACTTATGACATCTAAGAAAATATTAATTAAAAAAAATTATCATTGTCTTAGCTACAATAAAACATTGTCTTATATTTCTTATTACAATGAAAAGAACTATTTATAAGACAGTATGAGGGAGATATCTAATTTCTATTATGTTAAAAATAAAATTGAAATATTTGAAAATAGATAATGACAAAATATTTTAGTGTCATCTAAAAATAAAATATTTCAATATGCACATCATCCAAGTGGATATTGGTGAGCATCCACCTATTCCACTTGACTCATAGCATAGTTTCCTATCAATTTCCAACTTCAAAAGTTTTTAGTTTTTGTAGCTTTTAAGTCCTAAAATTTCAGAGTCGTTCTGAGACCCTAAATGGTAGTTTTTGGGGAAACATGAAAATTTGAGACAATGACTGACGTTTGAAATTGAATTTTTTTTCCTTAGATAGAACTTTGTAATGGGTTATTGTGCACACCAAATGGAGACCATATGCCAAAGTTATGACCTTAATAAGTTGATGTTCCAAATTTTCCCACTGGGGCCCATAAACGTTTGGTGCTTCATCTGCTAGGGTTAGTGTTTTCAATGTTTATGGTTTCTTATTGTTTATTCATGATAAAAGCGCCTTGTAGCCTCATTATAACACAATTCAAGAGGTGTGTAGCTATCACAACTCTTCTCAGAGATAAGCTACCATGGCTAAAGGTAGTTTGCATTCATTATGTATGTAAATAGTTTTCAACATTTGCTATTTATTAATTTAATTTTAGTTTTGTTGTCTCTCTGTATTTTTGTTTAAAATTGTATTTGATTTCATTCCTTCGTAGATATAGATCAGTGGTATTAAAGTGGTATGCCATTTATCTATTTTTCTATGCATGTCCAAAATGAGGTTAGGATATGAGTTGGGACTTGAACTGCTAGAGCCCTTGTAAGACTTTCCTCGCAAACCTTGACAGCTTCCCATAGTAAAAGAAAAGAAAGACGAGGTAGTAGGAGATCCTATCAAATTGTTTCTTGAAGATTCCCTCAAGCGACAATGGAATGAAATGATGGATAACATTTCCCAGATGCTTCATGAAATACGAATAGGCAATGTGTCTTCATTCAACATCCACTTTGGAGTCAACACCCCTTTTAAGGTAAAAGTTTTTAATATAGTCGTTACTTAATAATGTTTGTTTTTAATATATTAATAAATTGATATCATAATTTAGATATTATTATTCAAATATAGTCGTTACTTTAAATTATTGTCTCTACATTGCTATCTATTTCATCATTTTCCATGGTCTTCCTCTTTATCTGGTTCCGATGATGAACCTTACTTGTTGGTTCAAAATGCGTCGGCCAAGAATTTCTCTTATGTGATTTCTACCGAAAGGAGTTTCTTAATTAATTATGGATTACAAAAGCCTGAATTCATAGACTATGATATTCTTATATTCGAAGGTGAGATGGATGCAGATTTTGTAGATAAATGGTTAAACTTTTTGAAAGGATACATTTTAGTCAATCATTTTTTTGATAAGGAAAATATTAATTTTGTACTGCTTAAATTTGGGCCCCACATCAAGGACTAGCGGTAAACTTACTATGAGAAAAGGACCATGGAGGAGTCTACAATATTTTCAGTCACACCTTCTTGGATCACTTTTTGGGATGTTGTTAAGAAAAAATATTACCCTATTGGAAGCTATGAAGGAAAATATATAATTTGCGCAACACAATGGTAGAAAGGGACCAAGATGTGCCAAGGTTGAAAAACATCTTTCATAATTTGCACAAAAATTTGGGTATGAAGGACTCTGAGTGACATCTGGAGCTCAATTATCATTATTTTCTATGAAAATACATCTAGATAGAGATGGAGTTCCTAGACATACCCTTGCTTGGTGCAACATACCAAGATGTTGCTCGAATCGAGCAAAAATTTAAATAGAACAATTGATACTTTGGTTCTACTAATCTGAAGTAGGGTAAGGGCACCCCCAAACTATAGAACAAAGGAAATAGCTAAGGTAGAGTAGCCCAGAACAACCCATAAAAGCCATAAGTAAAGAATAGAAATGGGAAGACAAAGAAGGATATGGGAAGGTGGTGTGACTTCCAAAGAGTCCTACTCATAACACAATGATCCAGGTGGATATTGGTGGCCACCTACCAAGTCCATCTGGACCCCCATCATTGTTTCTCTCAGCATTTTCAGTTTCCTTAATTGTAGCACAACTTACTATTTTTAGCAGTTTTTCGGGTCCTGAACTTCCGGAGCCGTTTTGAGGCCCTAAACGACATTTTTTTGGGAAATTTGGGGGCAACATGGATCCATGGACCGATGTTGCCCTTCCTAAAGTGGTAGTTCTCAGATAGATCTTTCTAACGAGCTATCGTATGCATCAAACGGAGATCATATGCCAAAGTTACGACCCCGGGAAATTGATGTACCAATTTACCCAAATGTGGCCCACAATTTGGCGTTTCATCTTCTAGGGTTAGGTTTTGGGATGTGAAGGGTTTTTCATTGTTTCTCAACAATAAATAGGCCTCCGAGCCTCATTGTAACACAGTTCAGAGGCATGT